>JARJDW010018788.1:0-15254 GCA_030264715.1 Adinopsis sp. GC000173 | reverse complement strand
CAACGTTGCGGTTGTATGTTTTGTTCGTAAGTAAAAATTTACACACACTTACATTTTAGTTGAAAATTCTCTAATTAGATTTCAGCTTTCGTGCCTGTGCAACAAAAGTAAAAACAATTATTTCCCGCATGAAATCTAAAAAAACAAACTTTAATTAATACAAAAAGTATTTACTTGTTTTCTTTAGCTAATTAGATAATAGGAGAAACAAAAATATAATGCGTAATAAAAGCGGGGGCTGTAAAATAAAGTGATTCGCGTTTTTATTTTTTAGCGTAAATCTTTAATTTCAGCGTGCATACGCGCGCACACGCAAAAAATTTAAAGGTTTTCATCAAAGAAAGTGGAAAATTTGCATAAATATATTTGAAAAATATATTGGAGTAAATGCAGGATGCATACATGTAAATTTTGGCGAAAAGGCAATACATAAAGTTTGCAAATACCACCGAGAGCCATATCAGTATATGATCCGAACGTACCTTCGATATTTGAATTTGAAATATCTTTATATATGTCGAGTTACATTACATGTATATAAAAGGGCTACAAAAGCTGCCATTATGATTACAGCGCATTTTACTTAACTTATTTTCCTTTCTTTATTGAAATGAAATTAAATGTAAATGTTTGCGAGAAATTTTTATGTTTACGTTTACGTTCAATTTATACAAATGTTTTTTCGTATTTTTTTTTCTGCTTCTGCTTCTTCTTTTTGTTTTTTAAAGTCCCATTGAGCTTAAAATCTTGATTCTGCTGCTTGTTTAGCTTCGACGATAATCTCAGTCTGCTTACAAAAATGAAAGAAATTATTTTCCTCTTTCGTTTTTTTTTCGCCGGTGCTTCACTTAAATCGTCGCTGAAATAACAGCGTTTTTTTTTCGTAGTTAAAAAGAAACAAGGAGCGAGAGAAACGAGTAAATATTTATTTTTTATTTTATGTGCGCGCATAGAAAATGGATCTTTTGAAAATTCATAAAGCGAAAGTCGTTTGGTGACTATCAACTCCTTTTCTTCAACATAAATAGATGTTTACAAACTATTTAAAAAGCCATTAAAAATCTACTCGAAAATAGATTTCTATTTAATTTTTTTTAAACATTTTTTTTTTGAAAAGTCGCACGCGTATTTACGGCTATGTTTATTTTTGCCTCGGGCGATAAACGTAACGTGCAGCCTGCTATCAGAACGTAATAGAATGGTTTTTACAGTTGTTTGTTTTGCATGTCGTAAGAGCATATTCCGCATATTTTTTTGTGTGCGCGACGACAAAATGGAATTTTTAATTACTCTTTTCTACATGAATAAATGTTCAACGTTCGCATAAAACATCAAAACTCATTCAAATTTTTTTTTTCGTTCTCTCGCCGTGTTTGTGTATCTGTATGTATATGTATGTATGCGGTGGTGGTGATGATGATGATGATGTTTCACCTACTTATTTATACTCTAATCTACCCGGCCGCCGCAAAAAACCAGTGCAAACGCACAACGCACAAAAACATAAAGCGTGCGCATTAAGCGTAATTGGGCAATGAATTTGTTTTAATTCGTTTGGTGTTTTCTTGTGTTCTAGGTTTTTTAAAGACTGGCACGAAGGGTAGCGCACAAGGAAATTTCGGTCTAATGGATCTCGTCGCTGGATTGCACTGGCTGCGAGAGAATTTACCAGCGTTTGGCGGGGACCCAGAACGGGTGACTTTAATGGGTCATGGCACAGGTGCGGCCCTTGTCAACTTCATTGCCGTGTCACCTGTTGCCAAAGGTAACGTATGACAAATGCAATTTCATTCTTCATCAATTAATTTTTTTGTTGTTGTTGCTGCTGTTGCTGCTGCAGCGCGCGCGAATCGCACTAAAATCGCTGTTGTTTGCGTAATTTATCGGCGACCGGTAGTGTTTGTCATTCTCATGCGCATAAACATTTCCCATGCGAAATTTAGCACAGGAATTTTAAAAGATGATTTCGCATCTTGGACGTGCTCCAATTTTTTCGAACCTTTGCGCTCGGGGCCAGTTCGTTCTAATGTATCATCAACAATATATATACAATCGCAACAGCGTACACTTTTATTATAATCATAGGAAGTAAAAAAATATATATGGTGTTTATTTCACGAAACGCTCGAACAACCGCAAAAGGTAAACAAATAATTTTTGCCATATTATTCAGCGAAATTTATTTACGTTTCGTGCCATTTTTCGCATTTTATCAAATCCACTATTCACACATACACTCGCGCACGCTCACACAAACACAAAACACAGTTTTGTGATTGCCTCGCTCTTCCCAACTGCGCGAAAAAAAAATGTAATGTCACCAGCACTATAAAAAATCTCATTTAATATATATGCGTATATATCTAATAGAAATATTTTATGATATTGTTTATATTAAATTTTTATTTCCGCTTGTTTTTATAGATTTGAATACATTTATATATGTATATACAAACAGTAAAATGACAAGATTTGCGTAAATCCAAATTTGTCACACACAATTCATGCGTGCCTATATATTTTTTTTAATATTGAATAAAATATTGTATAACGAGAATTGTTGGTACATTTGCCGGGCTGCACATTTATTTTTTCCTTATTTTTGAAATTCGGTAAAGCTAAAAATATTTACAATTCAACATTGATTAAAATATTATAAAGGAATTATTATAGAAATGTTATTTACTATTAGTTTTTTCATTTTAATCATAATTGAAATAGTAAAAAATTGAAATAATTGACTTCTTAATAGACTGTTTGGTGAATGCGCCGGGTTATTCGTCTACTTTTTCTTGTTTTTGCAATCTACTATAGCTAAGAATATTTATAATTAAACGTTAATTGAAATATTACTAAAAATATTATAAAAATGTAATTTGATATCAGTTTCTTTATTTTCATCAAAATGAAAATAGCAAAAAATCGAAATAATTAAGATTTTAATCTTCCATAGATTTTTACATCGTACTTTTTATTGTATTCACCAAGTTAATGTTTATTTATTCTTCAGCAATATTTACAGAACTTTATTCGCTAATTTTACTTTATATACATTAATGCAATTTATTAATGAATATTTTTTGGTGGAATATTGTTGCATGTAGCAATCTATTTACGCAAACACTTTAAATTCTTTCATTACATGTTCAATATTCTCCAAGAAGCTATAGTGATAACTTTTCCAATCTGTTGCTGGCACGAACAAATCGGGAACAACAAATAGCACTTTTCAGAACGAATATTTCAACTAACAGAAAATATAACCAGACATTTCAAGTGATTGATTCAATTTGCTGCTTTTAATCTTTTTTTGCTTTATATATTATATAATACTAAGAATACAAGCTACTCGAAATCGCATTAAATGTAAATCTTCATTTCTTCACGTGCCAGACGTGCGATGCATTTGCGCGAGAAAAATATTGTTACCCAGTTGTTGTTGTTGTTGTTGTGCTTTGTTTCGTTGCGTCGTGATGTAAATTTAAAACTTTCCGCAGCGACGAAAAGATTTTCGTTATATATATATATATATTTATCTATAGAAAAAAGCAAGTTTGCATTAACTTTTAGTTCTTCGTGCGAAGTTTATGTAGATGCCGTGTGCGAACTACACCCATTGCGTTTAATAATGTATGGAAATCTTTTAGATATCGAAACCTGTAACTCATACCCATATATTGTTCTTTTTTTTCGTCGCTTTGCCGCCACCTTTATGTTATTTATATATATAGAGAAAGTTTGATAAAGCATTTCCAAGTAACCGCATTTATTAAAAACAAATTCAATAAAATATACCTCAACTGTGGAACGCGGCGCGCGGAAACGAGCTGAAATGCATTTTTATCATGAAGCATAATGGAAGCAACTATCAGGGAAATATTTCTTGATGTGAGCACTTACAAATCTTCATAAGGCTGATATATATCATGCTTATAAGATCTAGAATGCATTTGTCATAACGAAAGAATATATTATTGCATGTATGCGCCGGGAAACTGGGAAAACGCAATGGGAATGAATGAAAATAAAACCGAAATGACTGAAAGAATTTTTGCTCTGCGGATAGTGGTGGTTGTAGGCTCGTCGTCTATGTAGTTTCCTCTATCTAGGCTGAGGAAAATGGATGAGTGGGTTTTATCCAACAATATGGACGGATGAATTGAATGCGTTACAGAAACAAGCTGCTTTATAAACCTTAAAATGGCTCGAATATTTCTAAAAGGTCATAACATATATTATAAGTCACAAAAAACTATAAACTTTTCATATAAAATAACTTTTTATTTATTACAGTTATAATAAATAAAAAAAATGTTATATGTATTTACTTTATAAAGTATCAATCTTGCTCGGACATTTTTATTTTATATCCATCAAGCACTAGAATTTAAAATAAGAAAGTAATTTAATATTTTTCCAGTATTTGAGCAATATCTACTCTATTATCTACTTCAATTTTACCAGAAATGTTAAAATTAACAATTATTTTATAATATTTTAAAATTTTAAAATTATTGTTATATAAGTCATGAGTTTATAGCACTAGAAAGTATACAGAATGTTTAAACTTTTTTAAAATTTATTATATTGATTAAACGGGTAATTGCAAAGTGTTACTTATATGTAACTTACAACTAGCTTGATTAGTAAAGGTGAATAATACTTCATGGAGCTTGTCTCATTTTTTTTAATTTCTGCTGACACTTAATGTCGACTTTCGTCACTTTCAAAGCGTAAATGAGCTGAAACAAACATCATGAAGTATTATTCACCTCTACTAATTATAACAGAGTATTACCAACTACAAGTGTTCACAATAAATTAGATTACAACTTTTTATCATCCATGTTCGTTAATAATCTACTTTTAACAACGACCTACATAGCTTTGATTTTTGACGGTAGTGCAATATGTAGTTATAAAAATATTGATAAATTACCAATATATAAAAAACACGTCCTGCATTATCCAAGTTGCTTTAAATTGTAAAACTAGCATTATAAATCAATATTTTCAAAGTATAGGGCAACTAAAAATGTGCAAAAATGTTATAAGAATTTCGTAGTTTCTAAACTTGAAGTGACTTGAAACTAATGATTCCTTGACACTTTCAAAAGAATGCAACAAAACATCATTATATTTGAAAGTTCTAAGCACCTCTTTTCGATTACATAAAGTATGATAGTCATTATAAGATGCAAGACTTGCGTTTTAAGAAGAACAAGAAGAAAAAACATATTTAAAATAAAAAAATGTATATTTGCGGCAAAAAAGAAAATATGTAAATATTTTATATTACTCCACACAGCCATTAATTTATTTTAGTTGAATTTTATATGTATAATCCTAAAAATGTTCTATATTTGGAGTTTTTCGTCTACCACTATATAATTTTCAATCTAGAAAATGTAGGAGCGCGCAAAAATTTTATGTTTCCACATCTTGTAAATGGAAAATAAAAGGCGGCGAATGTACTGAATTTTATCAAAATAATTTTCATATACATATACACGAAAATGTTATCAATACTTTTAGTAATTTGAGTTCGTTCGAACAACGACCAGAAAGAAAGAAAAAAGCAAAGAGTTGGAGTATTTGCAGTAATCGTGAATTTAAACTAGCTAGTGAGCTAGTTTAATATGCAGATAGTTTTCGCCGATAAGTTTTTCACATATAAGTGTGCGTTATAAATAGCGTTTACACTCTGAAATATTTTAATAGAGTTCTTTGTTTTAAAGTCATCTCCTTGGAGAGAGAAGAATGTGAGCGTACTGAAGCGCTTAAAGTACTTTTGAATATGTAATGATCAAGAATGGCACTATTAATCTTCAGCGGCTGCAGCATTTTTATTTTTCATCAACAATATAAACATTTGATGTATCTTTCATGTTATTAGCCGGACGAACGAAATGTGGAAAAAACAATCATTACGAAAACGCAGCACGTTACGTGTTAATTAACGAAAATCGAACGCAATTCTTTTCATTTTCGACGCGTTGAAAGTTTTTTCGCCTTTAGCCTTTCAGATGTCAGGGGACGTCAATCATTCGCCTCCTGTTTTTTTTCTTTTCCGCAAAAAAACAAAGATATTTTTTCGCTTTATGTAATTAATAGAAGAGAAAAATATATATATGTACGGATAATCGGCAATGCACGGATAAGCTGTAATCTCTTATGGGGATGAGTTAACATGTCTGATGAGTCGAACGTGACTCTACAAAGGACTTACAAAAGGGTTCTCTTAAGATGGAATCGAAGCATTCAAGATAAACTTAGTTGCACCCCTGAGTTTAGAAACGAGCGGAATTGTTTGAGAAAAGAAGTATTTATACTACTATCGATGGATATTCGTTCAACTTTTCCTCAAGAATTGTGTACGAATATATACGTAGTAAAATTTTATTTGCGACGCAAAATAATTCAACACTTCATTAATTACAATCTAATACGATCAACTATGTTTAATATTATTATGTCAAGAACACTTAATTAGAAATTTTCATTAATTATGCAATTTTAAAGACGATCTTAAGCGCAAGCGATGAAAATCAATGTAATGTGTAATTTAATTTATCGATTATTATTTAGGAAATTTAATTAGATAATTGCATGACAGTGCAGTTTAAGGAAGCAACACCCCCGCGCACCGGAAAAATTATTGTCTTGAGGGTGTGCTTTGCGAACGGTAAAAAAACTTATACCTACGTTTTCGCATTGCAATTTCCTCGCTGTTTTACCCTGTCTCTCTCTCTTCCTTTCAACTCCCAAAGGTGCATCTTTAATGTCTACGTGACTTGTAAAATCAGGACACATTTTCTGAAATATGCACTGATCCTGATTACGTAATTTAATAAGAATATTTTTACGGCATGATGTATGTTTTATTCAAGCACCAGCACCCTTCCACTCCGCCATTCACTCGATTTTTCATCTACATATGTGAGGCTAAATGGATGATAACGTCGTTAAAATTAACATAAATCTCTAATTAGAGTTTAAAACCTTTAAAGCAAATTGCCCCGTCGAGTGTGCTACGGAAAAACTAGATAATTTTCTTTCGCTGCGCAAATAATTAGTGGAATTCTTAATTCGCATGAAATTTGTGCTCTACACTATATATGTATATACGTATATATATTTGTGTAATGTCGGAGTAGAAATAAACCAACTCTCATCGACACAATTAAATAGTTGCTTTAAATTAATCGGCATTCTGTGAATGTGGGTGAAGACCCTGCAGCAACATCTGTTGTAATACTGTTGAAATACAATATATTATTGTTCAAAAATACATAAATAATAACCTTGAATTAATGATCAAACGTAGATGGAATATGTTTAATCAAACATTCTTATTTTTTCAGATACAAGTCCTTAAAATAGATTACCTATGTTAACCGAAATATTTTTAATTTTATTCCAACTAATATCTGTTAAATAGTTTCTAAACAAAAATTGATGCATTTTTAGACTTTATCGATTCAAGCACGAAGGTGGGATTCAGATTTACGATGGTATACTTTTTGTATACGAAAAAAAAACTATCGACTATCTTTACTGTCTTATCAGATAATTATTAAACTGTTTTAAGCGTTTATATCACAAATCCGGTTTACCACACAAGACAACTTGTGTGCATTACTGGCTGTAGCGGATTAGTAAATGTGCAAGTAGCTGCTTGAAAGAATTATCACTCTGGCGCAAGGATAAATAGTGTAATACATAATTATATTTTAAAGTGTTACAGTATAAAGTGTTTATAGTTGATATACTTTGTTATTCATTATAAACATAACAAACTAATGCTTATTTTAGGCAGTACTTATTAAAATTGAGATTCTTAGAATAAACCTGAGGTATTATAGACTCTACAAGATTCAAATATGTTGTTATTTCTTAGTTTTTAATTTTAATTTGACAAAGAGTTATATATCTACTCCATTACTTATAATGTTTTAAAGTAAAGTGCGTAATGGCATTCATTAAAGTTAATCTGATGAGGTGTTTAATTAGATTCTTTAAGATTCTATACATTGTTAATTTAACCATCAAGTGAAATTGTTTATTCTTTATAAACGTGATAAACTAAAGTTTGTTTAAGGCTGCACGGCCCGTTTAATAAAGTTGTCATTCTTAGAATAATTAGAGTCTTGTAATAATCCGAGCACAAGAACATAAAACAAGTAAATAAAGAGATAACTACAAATAGAACAAGCACTTGAAGAAAACTCTTAACTCGAGTGCATAGGCGCAAAGTCAAGAAACTTGTCGTTGAGTGAAAAACATGAATTACCTCTGGGATTTTATAATAAATTTTAATAAAATTCAAACAGCGAGTGCGAAACGAAATGAATTATATACCAAAACGAACACAAAAAAAATTTAATCCTGAACAAATATATATTATCTCATTCGAGTTATAATTTTGCATAATATAATTGTATCGATTTTATTTCATACAATTATTCGCTCATAAAATATTCATGCGGTATATTCGCAATGTATATTTTGCGTATATAGTACCTATATATGTATATAGGGCCCGAGTCAAAAGTTTGCTCTCCTCGACACAATCCCACGTAATAATTTTCTTTACTATTGTTTACACATCTGTGTAGGAAGAATAGAGGAAGTGTAACAATAGTTTCGGGTGATGCAATGCATTGTATGGGGAAAAGGGCGCCGGAAGCATGTTACAAGTAGCTTAGGGCCGTGCAAAAATCCATTGAGGATTTCACGCAACGCGCCGCAAAACAGCCGAGAAGCAGCAACGGCGCGCCACCATCGTCCAATCAACCCCCTTCACCTCGCGTCACAATCGGTTAATTAGTTTGCTAAAAAATCGTTCTTATCTTTGAGTAATATGTGTAATGGAGTGGGTGGTATTCAAATCTATATAATTACATGAATATAAGCCGCTCTTGTTAGAAGGAGCCTATGCACGAACAAGCAGATAAATCCATACTAACAGTGCCTCTGACATTGTTGGCAATCTACTCGATTTTCCAGCTACATATCTGGAACAACACGTAACTACATCCAAATTTTGCTGAATCTAATAATCATTACTCGGAGCTACGGTCTATAGGCGAATAATTCTAACATAAATTAACCATGACTTTTATCTACACATTCGAAAATTAATTGCGTTTTATAAACTGGAACAAGTTATAACAACTACTACTACTAGCGCACGAATTTTAATAACAGATTGGACCAATTTAAAAAGTTATTACATCCATTTTTTAATCATAAAGCATTTTTATTACGCGATACAAATTGCAATTTTCTATACGTATTGTATCAAAGAGCAACAATGAAACGATCATCGAAAATGGGTCAAGTTCTTTCTAAAAATACATGTAAAACCACATGTAAAATTATTAAAAGTATTTTGAGTAAAATTATAATTTTGATTGCAAACGCAAATCCATTCACAAATAAATCAACACTTGCTAATATTAGTGTATATTTTCAATATGATTTTACAAATATTAACAGTTTTAATGATTAATTATGTTAAAAACAAAAAAGATGTGCAACATTCTTAGATTTAATCAATATAGGTAATATAGTCAATTAAATTGTTTCACTTAGAAAACACATTTAAAGATTTTTATACAGTTTTATTATTTTACGTTGGTTGTTAAAAGTCACTAGATAGATATTAAAAAATTCCAATACTTGCAATTTTTATATTGTGTTGTACCAAATTTGAAGTACACTTGTTTACAAGAAATATAATAAAATAAGCGCGTTAATAAAACGTTAAAAAGAAGAGCAACTCTATTCTTACTTTTGTTTTCAATTGAATTGCAAAACGTTTTAGTTTTTAATTACTTTTATGCATCTTAAAATATTTGAACTATTTTTCAATAAGCATAGCTAAAATATTAACTCTTTTTTTAATTTTTGAAATGAATTTTCGATATAAAATCTATTAAAAAGTCAAGAAAATTTACTTAAAAACATTAGTACCCTTCTTATATAAATACGTTTCATTTATTCCATCTTAAGCCACAACATTGAATTTTTTTTAAATTTATTGTGAGTAAACCGTAACACAATGCAATTAAAGTAAATATTTGAATTCGTTTAAACAGCTAATAAAAACCGCGTGGTAAATGTGACAATTAACATATAAAAGGTAGAGCACTGTAAATAAATATCGCATTGGGAAAT
This sequence comes from Adinopsis sp. GC000173, assembly GCA_030264715.1. NCBI lineage: Eukaryota > Metazoa > Arthropoda > Insecta > Coleoptera > Staphylinidae > Adinopsis > Adinopsis sp. GC000173. The sequence continues at coordinate 5,072 of JARJDW010018788.1, read as the reverse complement.
TGTCTGTTGCGCGCTGACTTAACGTAATCTTTCCTTAACACACTTTACAACAATACGACATACTAATTTAAATTACCTAAAATATCTTGCAAGCGTGCATTGTGCGCCGATTAGCATCCACCTATATACAAGTAGGTACTGATTAAATATTGTATTTTACGGTTGACAAATAATACGAAATAATAATAAAATGCGATCGTGTCAAGGAAGAAGCAATTTTTCACGCTATGATTAAGCGAGTTTTAGTTTTATTTTCACCCGCAAATTTAATCCATCAATTTACTTGGAACTTACTTAATTAGAAGTGCATTGAATTTGAATAATTGATCAAAGTTAAATTACTCATGCATGAAAACTACGCCAACTTCGTTTGCATTTCAATCTGGGTAGGAAAATCATTTTACGTATATATAAGTACGTAAGTACATGAGAATGGAAGAAGAAAAATTTTATTTACTCTAATCGATGATAAACTTTATTTAAATATCGTTAGATATAATAATTTTATTTAAGCGGAAATGGAAATTAATGAGTTCTTCCATAGTTTCAACATAAACTTTCAATAAAATATCATCATGATATTTATATAAAAAAAGATTTACAATCGCATCAAATTTCTTTTTACTTCCTCTTCGAAATGTCATCAGAAAACTTTTATGAAGTTTGCATGAAAAGTTTCCACATCGTAAAAATTTGAATGTTAATTTTTTGAGTTGGAAAAAACGAGAGGAGGAGACAACAATTGTAAATCATCGCGCAGAAAAACATGTTGCAAAATGTTTGTGTGTGTTGGGCCGGAATGGTGGCAAACAATTGCAGCAACAGCAACAACAACGCAACATATGCTTCGACGAAATTGAACCGCATCCTATGCAATCAAATATCGTTAAATTTTATAAGGATTAACTCTAATTCCGGCTGAGTTATTTACTCTGTAAGCATTAATGGCGAGCGGAGTGTATGCGGAAAAGATAGAGTCGAGCCACCAGCAACACACACACAGAAAAAAAAAATGAAGCGAGCAGGATATATTTGTCCTTAGCTCGTATTAAACTTTTTTCCTTTCGTATAAAGGTTACAAGACACGCACATTTCAAGCGACCGGGCGAAAAACGCTAAGATAGGCCGCAATAATTTATAACCGTACATGAATTGCCTTTTATTTTTTGCGAACGTTTTTCGTTTTGATTTCTTCATTATATCCACTTCGTATATATGAAATAAAAAAATTGGTTAACACATAACTAACAATTTTTTTTTCGACGTTACGCCGCTGCGAGATAAAACGATACATTACACAATAAATACAAAACTAGATATACTATAGTATACAACATCAAAAAAATAGTCTAGTTAATTGTCGATGTTATAACACTGTGTGCAAATTTTTTCATGATTTATCGTAACTGATAAGATTAAATATATTTTTTTTTGTGTGTGCGCTGCTGTTGAATAAAACATTTAATATCTTTATGAAAATTTTTCGTTCGATTCGATAATAAAATGCAAAATAGTTTAATGAATAATATATATGTTGTAATTAGTGATTATTTGGTACATGAGTAATTGCCGGCGTATTTTATTTATAAATTACACAAGTAGATTAATTTCGCATTTATGTTTATACTAATTATCTATAAATTAATAGAGTATATAAATCAAATAATGTCTTAAATAATTGCTACAACTACTCGCATTGATAAAGCAACTTTAATTGATTTTTTAAGGATTATTTGTGTATTTCTAAATATATTTAAATTAATTTGCAATTTGATTGTAAAGAAGATTGGTTATTATTTAATCACAAGCATAATTAAAAGAATATGCTCAAACTCGAACTTACCTTACAACATTCCTAATAATTTAAACAAAAATACTATTGGTTTTCAATTATTAATAGTTTTAAATCAAAAACTTAATAGATTCACTTTATACAAGTGTTAAACAGTTTTAATTTGATTGCCAAAAAACATATTTCAGAAAATGTTAATTATTTACATTTTTGTGATAATTAAGCATTATAACACTTTGCAATTTTTAATCCTAATTTAGAACGACATTTTCCGTTTATTTACGAATTATTCCATTGCTGTTCCATATTTCTACCACCTCTAATTAGTTAATAAAATAAAATATCTTGTTACGAGCGCGTCGTGTCATCGCTAAATACCATCTTTGTTTTGAATCTTTGAAAACGAATACACGACGTTTCCTTGAAAACTCTTATTAACGCTTAAAAAGAGTAAATACAAATATGAGCTCTTCAGACTTTGCCAACTTTGCCAAAAGTTGTACGAAATTGACACACAGAAATGTATCAAGTTTTAAAACTTCTTGTATATTAAAGATTGTTTTTGATGAGAGCATAAAAATTGGGGGAATATTGATAAACAAGCTGCGGTTTTTCTTTTCCGCCATCGTGGTAGTATAGGAAAGAAGCAAAAAAAGCGCTGTTTCTACTAAATTTTTGTTTTGATAAATTACAAACAAACACACATACAAAAAAACATATTACTAATGCTATAAACAGCTTATATTTATTTTATACAATTCAATCTCTCAAATGATTTATGTTCATATTTTTTTCTATGATCCAATTACTATAAATTTCATTTTGCTTCCCTTTCGTTTTTATATTTTATTTATAACAATAATAGAGAAAAAATACGATATTTTCTAATTATAATGAGGCCTATAAATTTCGCCCATTTTCATCACGTGGAAGAATTATTGTTTAGCCATAAAATTGCCAAATGAAATAATTTTCTAAAAGCGAGCCAGCGAAGTAAAGCAGTTGTAATCATTTTTCTTCGCATATTTTTGTAGCGCCCCGAATATTCTTTTTTCTTCTTCTTCTTTTCGTGCGGGGGTTTTGATTTAGTTTTATGGTGGGCAGTAAAAGTTTTTGAAATGTAATCCTTGGATTACAACGCAAAAGGAATGTGTAATGTACTTTCCAGCAATAAACCACAACTATAAATTATATCAACAAGATGACAGGAAGGCCTTTGCTTTATTGATGCTAAACACCTGAAAGAGCGCATAAAAGATTTATATACTATGATAAATTTCACTCGAGAACGAAAAACACTATCAATAAATGATGAGAAAAAATGTACATTTTATTCGTCCATTTCACGTTCACGTTTTTTCCACGATTAATCACATATAGGAATTAAATATAATAGTTACTTTATCATGTGAATCAAAGTGATACACCATGACTAACCCCACAGCATACGAATGAAGTTTTAACTATATTAAGTGAATGATAAAGTGATAAGCAAACATTAATAAGACACTAAGGATGAAGAACTAGTTTGTCAAATAAAAGTAGACAATAATTATAAAGTAAATAGAGTAAATTGCACAATGAAATATTGACCAAACAAAATAAATATAAATCATTTCTTAGGCATTTCTTAGGTACTTTATCCCAACGGTGTTCACACTATTTTACAAACTAATGTAAATATTTATAATTTGACTTTTTACAAGGTTTTAGTTGTCAATGAGCTGTTATTAACAAAAAATACAAAGTGTCTATAGCATTACGAGAAAGAAAATGAATACAGGCACTATTGTTGCTTTCTGAGCCCAGACATTCGACTAGAAAACCAACAAGAAAAAAACATTAACAATTCTATTCGGCGACTTTTTAATCGTTACGAACTTTTTTTGTTATTGGTTCTTTTGCCTTCTACGTGTGCTGAATGTGTTTGTGTTTTACGATCCGTCTGGAAAGCTAGCTACTCTCGAAGGGATAAAAAAAGTTGGGGTAGTGATTAAAAATTGCATATATATTCACCTTTTCTGTTCGTACAAGAATGTTTTTCCTACACATGTGTGTCGCCCTGTATATATTACAAAAAACGAACGATGTTGTCCGTTATTTTTTTTTTGTTTATTTAATGGATTTAGTAACTTTTTGATCATTAGCCAAGAATAAACTATAATAAAATAAATAAGTGCGTGGCGCTGATAAATAACGCGCACCCTGAAAAAAACCGCCAGTTATATATGTATGGGAGTAAGTAACGGCATGTCCCATTTTTTCGCCGCCACCACCGCCACCGCCCGCCCTACTACACTGGAAACGCGTGCAAGTTTGTTGTTCGCTCAAACAATACGTAGAACTTTTCATATAACATTGCTAGCATAATTACAAAAGTTTATCAGTAATAGTAATTTAAGATGTTCCAGAAAATCAGTTTGGGAAACATATTTGGCACGTAAAGCGCGCCCTAAATCTACTTACTGCGTCCCATCGATAAAAAAATCATTTTGTTGAGCAAAAAAAACTTGGATTCAATTAATTAGTTTGGTACTACAATTTAGATTCCGATTTTTTAGAAAGGACTAAGTAGTTTTATCCAATATCATCAAATATAACAGGTTGTATCATCTAGATTCTCGATGCAGATGTCAATGCAAATTATGCATTACGCTGTCCAACAATCAAATCCATCTGTTCCATGATAGCATCGCAGTGTGTCCATGGATTTTATTTTGAAACTAGAGGGAATTAGTCACATATTACAGAGTGGCAAATGTACTTACTTTTATTCAGTATTCAGATCTAATACTTTTTTTTTTCAAAAAGAAATAAATAGTTTTATCTAAAGTAATCAGATATAACAAATTGTATCATCTAAATTTTTCGAGGCCGATGTCAATAATGCTCTTTACTGGAAATTATACGTTACGCTGCTCAACAGCTTCAGGTCAATCAAATACATATCATCTATAATAGCATTGCAACTCGTTCATTGTTTTTTATTTTGAAAACAGATGGAATAATTACATATTGCAGGGTGACAAAGCTGTACTACTTTCAAATATGCAGAATTCAACAAAAATTTCAATCCAATACAATTTTTTCAGAAAGAAACAATGCAAAAACTCCAGGTTAATCAAAGGACCCCGCACAAAACACTGTGATTTTGGACCTCATTGAAATTTTCTAAAATTTTGATATGTTGTAGTTTATGACTTCCTGAACAAATGTTCCCCTGGTCAAAAAACTTTTAAATGGACAGTTTTTGAGATATAGAGGTTAGAAGTCACTAACT
>JARJDW010018781.1:0-16615 GCA_030264715.1 Adinopsis sp. GC000173 | reverse complement strand
TATGTATGTGAATATATTTGATCGATGCACCATTTCAATTGCCACCATCATCGAGGAGACAATGGCGACATTATCTAATGTGCTAAATAAACATGCAAGTAAATAGTATATAGGACGCCGCCGCTAATTGAACAAAAAACATTCTCTGCGCGGATAATATTTTCCTCTTCGCCGGCTGCCGCCAGCCTAGCACTGATTGTAACTGAAAGAGCAAACACACTTGAACGAATTTCGGTCCGATTGCCGGTCGAAATGTAATAGGTCGTGCGCGATGCGAGCTACGAAACGAACGAAAAACGAAAAACGTTTTGTCGAGCAGTGCGGCCGCAATTAATATCGCACCGATGTATTTATGAGCCGGGCGCTGTGTCCGAAATGGCGTGCGGAATCGTTAAAATGACATCAAACAAGAATTTGTTAGTATGGTTGTTGTTGTAGTACTACTGCTGCTGCGTTACAATTTTATCAATTACGCAACGTAATTTTATTTATGATCGGCTGATTCTAATTTCCGGTATAATTACGCCACGATATGGCGTTTTGAATATAAACATTTTTTTGTGTGTGTTTGATCAATTCTAATCCAAAAATCATAAAAATGAATTAGACAAATACATATAGCAGATAATTCAATAAATTTGTAACTATTTGTCTTAAACATTCTATAAATTGTTGGAATTTTTTTCGCAATATTCCAATTTTGACGATAATGATGATTACTATAATATGTATAATCAATTTACAATAAGAAGTAGACTAAATTTTAATAAATTGAAGGTATTTTTTGAATATATTCAAAGTTATCATGCATTAAGACGGGAATTAGTCGGAAATTTTCATCGTTTATTAAAAATAAAACATAAACTCGTTTTTCATTAATTATCTAACTATGATTTTTTCCATAAAAAGTTTATTAAATAAAATGCTATTGTTTTTTATGTAATGCTAATGAAAATAAAAAATGATTAATTTTCCATAAAATATTAATTAATAATTGATGCTTTGATGGTAATAGCAGCATTATGCAAATATTTATTTTGTTCAGTCATTGACAAGCTTATGTTTTTGCATAAATAAATTTTCCACTAGAAATAATAATTAACTCGTTTTTATAATAAAAAAGAACGTAAATGTATATAATAAAAATGTAATATGTAATAACTCAGGAAAAAAGTTAACAAAATTATCATCATCAAGTTGAATTTTTAGCAAACAAACCATTGAACGAGCCTACCTAAAATCTGATACCGTTCGTATGGAAACTGAAAACCGAGAAACATTGTTTTAGTTTACACAAACGAGAACGAAATGGTTTTCGGAGCAGAGAAAAATCGCGATCCACCCATCAAAAAAGAGCGTATCGTGTTGTGTTGTGTTGTGTTGTGTGTGTGTGCCGTGCCGGCTGCTGTGCTGTTGCGGCAGCGTTTGTGTGTTATATAAATAAGATAATTCTGTCGGATTGCGCAACGGTATTTCATGAATGCTGAGTTTAGAGTTGAGTTATTTATTAGGATCGGCGAACGATCGTCGAATAGTGATCGTTCGAGGCGAGGACTTAATAAAGTCGTAATACCGCCGCACACACATATACCCAACATACACATCCACACGCTGTGAAAGAAGAAGAAACGTTTCTTCTTCTTCCATTTCCCCGGCGCTGTGTGCGCCGAGGTCTCTCTGGTCGATGCGCTCTCGACTACAATTCATGCACGAACGACATTCGGTGTACGGTAAATGGAATGTTGTAGTGAAGAGGAAAAACAAAGCCGCTTTTCTCTCTATACTGCCTGCGCGCCTTCTGAATTTAATAATCCTACCCATTCGATTTCAGCCACATATCTATATATATATATAGATATTTTTTCCGTCTTATTCTTGTTGGGCGCTTTTAATACCACCATACAACAATAACAACGGCAACGGCGGCAAAACGCGAAATAATGAAAAATACCTGGGACGACAACGATATGTTGTATAGTGGAAAAAATTGTCAAATGCTGCGTAAACGATATAATTAAATATCGATCAGCGCAACAATAAATTATATTATATTTGTATGTAGATCTAGACAGTAATCAGTCGGAAGTATGTATGTCGTTGGCACGCGCTTGTGAAATATTTAGATTCTATAAATAAGTTAGAAATTGTTATAATGTTTATATTGCCACTTCTGAATATAGATTATTTAACTGGCAATAAAGAATTCAAATTACTTTATTGCCTAAATAAAATTATGAATTATGTAGTAAATATTTAGGATGTAGATTTGTAGACTTAACGATTTTCAATATATTTTTTGAAATTTCTCGAATTCTCTAAAGATTTCAAATGTTCAAACGAACAGTCAAAAACTTATTGTTACTTATTTGAAGAGGTAAAACAAAAATTATTTTAAAATGTCTTTTAATTTCTTAATTTTGTGCAAATTCTAATGACAATTAATTAATTTTTAGTGCAAACATGTCGTGCAAAAAAAAACTGTCAAAGGCTTTGTGCGGAAAGATAATTAAATATCGATCAGCACCGAAGTAAAAAACAAATTAAAATGTAGGTAAAATCATTTTTTGTTGTGTTGTGTTGTGTTTTTGCAATATTTTTAGCATCGTCAGCGCAAAGATCAAAGCGACGTGCCTTTAATCAAATATTTCGAAATGTGCGCGCCGGTTACACAACGCATAATTTTTCCGGTGAAAATTTAATATTTTGTACATACAGAGCGAAAAAAAAAACATGTGATGGTGGTAAAAAAATATATATTTTCTATTTATAATATCGCAGCTGCTTTTGATGTTTACACATAACGTGTAGCCACCACGAAACCGACATGCGGCGAGCGAGAGACGCAGTCACAGAAAAAAATGTAATTTGTATATTTTTCGCCAGGAAAAATGTAGATATATAAATTGGAGAAAGATTGACAAATATTCGTATTGCTGCGACAGACACATACAACACACATACACACCCCACAGCGAAACAAAAATAGTACGTGCTGCATGTTTGTGTGTTTGACGACGATCAAAATAAAGAACGAAAAAAATGATGAATAAAAAAAATAGCGAGGCGCGCAAGTAAAAGACGGCGATAGATTTTAATATTTGATTTTGTCGATGAGCGAACGATAAATTTTCATCTAGCAGCAGCAGCACCAGCCAAGTTTTCAACTTCCAACTTGGATAAAATTTAATTATATTCCATGCTTCAATTATCGTTTGTTAAAGTTTTATGTTTTATTATAGGAACGATAGACGATTAATAAATTTTAATTATTCGTTAGCTACAACACTTACACGGCGCTGAAGTAAATGGTATGGGGGGGGCAATTTCATCATCGACGACTTTTTAATTTCGCCATCACATATTCATAAATTATCTATGAATATTTCATCATCAATCTTGATTCCGGCATGCACATTTCGGGCTGCAGTTTAACGATCTCGCACGACACGAATTATTAATTTTATATCGGGTGTTAAAATTGATAACTAGCAAGTGTTTAAGCTCATCAAGAATTCAACACTTTATTGCTACAAATGCCGAGCGTGCGTTCCCAATAAAATTTTGTTTGAAATTGCATTAGGCGAATTATTGAACGAACGATGATGATGAGTGCGCAAAATATTTTATTACAATATAAAAATTGATATTTGAATTAAGTTTTTAATAAAAAAAACTTTAGTATAAAGTGATAAATAATATTCAATATATTCATCACATTTTAAGTATTTAAATATTACTCCAATACATGTGTTAAAAAGTATGGATATATATTTTTAAAATGCTTTACGGCCTTCAGCACATTTTATACCTCGTTCTGCAAATGATCACTTTTTGTGAGAGTTATGAACATATAGTCATAAAATGGATTCTTTAAGTTTATATGTTTTTGTTCGATATTAGCTATTTTTGCACATGCATGTTGAACAGTATTTGCACAGCTTAAACAAATGATTTTTCAAATTCAACAGTTACGTTTTGGACAAGTTTTGGGGAACAATCGTTACAGCAGACTTAATTTTGGCATTTCTTATCACATGTAAACCTTTTGGAAATATGCCTCTTAACAAATTAAATATTCATATATTTCGTGTGAGTTACTGTGTGGGATATAACACTTTACGTGCCTTGTTTTCTAAAAGATCATTTTCTACACTAATAATTGCAATCACAAATAATGAAACTATTTTAAAATTTTGTATACTGTTTTTAATAAAAATTTTTACAATCTATTAATGCTAACAATAACTTAATTTTTCTATTGTAATATTTAGAATTCAATAAAAATTATTGTAAAATTGAAAAAAGGTACAGAAAACCTATAAAAGTTTTAATAAAACCCAACTGATTCCAATCCGAAATTATGATATTTAATAAGAATTTGAAATAAAACCTTAAAACCAATAAAATAAAATGCAATTTTCAAGTCAATTTGAATGAATATGCACGAATCCGTAACGCATAGACAGACAATTTTCCTCCTCTTTTCGCTTAGCGCTACGAAATTAATAGAATTTTGTAAACGCAATCGAATAAAATAAAATTAAATTAAATTGCTATGCAAGCATAAATAATGCGCCCATCCACCCTACTACCACACCGCGCCCATCCGTTCGCCTTGCTCTTCATCCCGTCGCATCACCACCACCATCCGCCTCCTTTACTTGTAAAGCTTGTCAGTTATCATTAACGTCTGAAATCTTATATGTATACAATTTGAACGTTATAAATACGTTACGTTGTTCGTAAATTAGAAATTTTCTATTCAATATGTCTTGTATGTCATGGCAGCTTAAAGAAATGATTAGACAGCGAAACGCTGAATGTAATTTTCCTAGAAAAGTTCATTAAAATCATGTGTGTGACGACGGCGAATAGATGTCTGTATGTGTAGACGAAATATTGATTAATTAATTACAACGTCCGGACGACGATCAACGCAACGCTATCATCATCAAAACGCTTGACGATGACATAATTTACATTTTATTATTTATTACAACATATTTGCAATTAGAAAGAATTTGTTGCGTCGACGTGGATGATAAAGAAAGAAAGACGATGGTGTTGGTGGTGGTGTTGGAAGAGAGCAACTTCAATTAGCCACAATTTTATTTCTTTTGTTGCATAACTTTTTCCACGACTGGAGAGAAGAGGAAAAAAATGAGACGGCCGCAGCAGCAAGAAAGTTTGACGTAATTAAACTTCATTTATGTGTGTATGTGTACGTATATATGTGTATGTCGCTTTTCATTTGTCACTTTGTGTGTATGTGCAACAGCAACACCACCGCCACCGCAGCACAACTCACCTACCCATCTACAATCTTTTATTTTTCTTTTTGAACGAATAATGCCTTCATTATGCGGCGGCGAGCGCATGCCGTCGTAGCTAATTCGCCTAATAACCAACGCAACGATGACTCAAAAAGGAGCAATTCGCGAATTATTAATTTTGCGAGGAGGAGAGGTATGAGGTGAATTCCGGGCGGCGGAGGAGAAAAAATTACGAATTGTGTGCGCTGCTAGTGGTGGTGGTGGCTGGTGATGATGATGCAATCAATAAAACTTGTTGAGCGTGCAAGTGCGATAAATAAAATTTCCGACAGTTTGGCAAAAAAGATTTCCTTTCTATATTATATATATATTTTTTCTTTGCTTCTTCTTCGCAGCAGCGATCAACGCAATATTGCATTCAATGCGTCGCAACAAAAAACACGACGAGACGCGGCATTAATGTTTTAAAATTGCGCGCGGGAGATGAATTATTGCCGCGGCGCAACAAATTTTATGCAAATGCGCGTTCAAGCGACTTATAGCGCGCCGATATACAATAAATTATAAACTATATACATTCGAATGATTTTCGAAAATCTTTACCCGCTTTTTGTGTTGCGTTTATTATTATAACACAACACATAAATATATCTTCGAGCAATTTATCTGTTCGGCTTACACAACAAGCAATAAATATTTAAATGTACGCGCAAGGCAGCAGAAGGGGCGAAAGAAGATGAGCGGTGGAAAAATAAATACATACATATATAGCTATATATAGAAAGAGAAACAGATACGGTTTACGTAACATACTAGCAACGTGATTGATTTAATAAAATTTATACGAGTGGTCAATACGACGCGTAAATGTTTGTGAAAGATGCATGCGCTTGCACAAATACATACAGAGTGTCGATAAATGATTCTCCATTGCAAAAAACTGCATGAAATATTCATATATTTTATACAAGTTTAAATACGTGGGTGGTCTGAAAAGTTCTAGCCTTTTTAGTAATTTTTAGTGCAGCCACCAATTATTTTTTAGCAACACCACGTCTTTTTGCACCAAAAATTTTTGATCGATTTTTCTTTCAATGGAAATTTTTGCTAGTTTCTTCCGATTTTTTTTGATTTTTGGCATTTTTTATCAAATTTTTTAGCGACTTTTATTAAGCTTGATAGAATATAGAGAAGAACGGGCGTTTTTCTCTATTTTTCATCATTTTTAATAAAAATCCATAAATATTTTGATGGAAAATGCCAAAATTAAAGAAAAATCAAAGAAGAAAGTCGCAAAAATTTCCCGCGCAAAGAAAAATTCATCAAAATTTTTTGGTTTAAATGGATGTTGTAATGCTAAGAAAAATAATTTGGGGATGCACTAAAAAGGCTAGAAGCTTTTCGTACCACCCACGTATATTATTATTATATTATTAAATAATGTTGTAGTTGCTTAAAGTAAATAAGCATTTTAAAAATAAAGTGAGAAAACAAAATGTTAGTGATTTGAAAAATCAATATGGAACATTTATTGGCACTTTTATAACACTCCTATATCAATTAAAATTCGCACAATTCGTCAATAAACACGTATATTATTTATAAATTTTGTAATACATAGACATATTTTGTTGCTTATCTTATTATGTAACCAAGTTGTACAGTTGAGCGAGTATTGATTGCCTACGCATAAATAAATTTAAGACAATAAAATGTGAGCGATGTATAAGAAGCAGCTCGACGACGAGAAAAGAACTTGTTGAAATACTTTCATAACAATTTAATTTATATCATTCAAAATATGTAAAAAACACTGTGGTTGTATTACTTCAAAATTTATATACCTACTTTGATGAAATCTTGTTAAATATAATAAGTTGAGTGAGGGTGGTAGAGCAGGAATTATTAATTTTCGACTAAAAACCAAGATAATATGAAAATCTTTATACTTTTTTACATATTTTAATCAATTTATGTCAATATTAAATAAAAACACTAATTAAAATAGGTTTTTCCAAAGCAGCAATGTATTTTATGTAATATTCCGACAATTTTTAATATTTGATTGCCATGAATCGAATTAAACCCGTATAAAATAATTAAAATATTGATACATATATTATATAATTTTATATTTAACAGTAAGTACACAGTTGAGCGAGTATATGGTTGCCTAGCAATTTATTAAATAATGTGCTTTTTCGAAGGCAAAAATGCATCATTTTATGTGTAATATGTGGGAATGTGAGCGATGTGAAAAATTCAACGAAAATCGTGAAGCGTGGAAAAATCTGGAAAATTTTTGCCATTTCCATAACAATCTTGCCAAAGCGGGCGATAAAATTGCAGTAGCAAATTTTGCGTTTTAGTTTTACCTAAAAAGTTTTTGGCTTCAAACTTTATCTCGCGAAAAATACGACAGTGATAGAGCTACTTTTTCCTCTACTCTCCTCCTGGATGACGATTTGCGCTTAAATGGAAATTATTTGTGTAACAACTGTTCGGGGCGATTAAGATAAATTTTAATGCCATTATATGTACGTTGGTGAAATGGATCGCTTTGCCCTTTAGCTTCGTCAGGGCAAGCGGGCGCGCGCGTTCGCTTGCCTGTTCTCTGGCTGGCTTTTTTTCAGCTAGCTTGATGCCCGAATAATAATGGTAGGAAAAGTAATCGTTTTCAAGAGCGACTTACCCTTTGTCGTCCTGAACCACGTACAGGTCCTGCATAGCTCCCATCGCCCTGGCCTCTCTGCAACAACAAGACGATTTAACGATGAGAAAAGTAAGTCGTCAATCTCGTATACGATCATTAATTCATCGCATCAACCAGATTCCAGCATTATAATTGAATCAGTGACAATGAAAAGGCCACATGTCACAAGATTCATATTATGACATATTTTTTTCGGGCTTTACTCAATATTTAAGTAACAAATAGAAATAATATCGCAGATGATGTTGTTTATTTTTATTATAAAACATTTTAGAATAGTCGGTACAAGCTTTTTCTAAATTGGCTTTTTGCATATTGTGAGCGCCACAACTTTAAAATTAAATGTTTATGGCACAATATTTAAAATCGTTTGATAGAGGATGTTTTATTTTACTAAATATATGTTTTTATTTTAGTAGTTGCTTGCTCACGTTAAATTTTTTTAAAAAGTCAGGAAATTTGCTGTTTATACCATGTATAATACTTAAGTTAATTTAGAAAAAGTTTAAACACCTTATATTAAAGCTTACAAAACTATTCACTTAAAAATGTAAAAACAATCTCCATTGTAAGTCTTCTAAAAGTATTTCAAGTAAAATTAATAACAATCTAACTAAATTTTTATTATTTATAGCTAATAATGAACATCCACTGTGCAATTCTTATTCAACTTTTAATAATTAACAGGTGACCGTTTGATTCCCACTGATTCAAATTAAATAAAATCTACAACACCGATAGAGATTCAATATTAAGAAAATACACAATATATCTACACACACACTATATATAAGTAGATATAAAAAAAGAAAAAAAGATGATTTGATGATGAGTTAATATGAAAATACGTTGTGTGGTGTCTAAGTGCGAGATATTCAAACTATTTATATGGCTATAGAAATTGTCTCTCTAGAGCAGCGATAGTTTAGCTTTCATCTGCTTCTACTTTGATTTATATCAAGTTAATAGTTGCAATTAGCAATTAGTAAAAGCGCTTTTCCATGCCATAGCACGATATCGTTCAAGCGTAAAATGGAAAAGTTTTCGCAAAATCGAATCGATACAAAGTGTAGCAGCAGCAGCAGCATTCCATAATGTACTATACAACGATTTTAATTACGCTAATATATAATATGTGTGCAATCTTTTTTATTTTACCTCATATTCACCAGCCATCATCATCGAGTTTATCTAGCAATTAATTAATATATTTTTCATCATTGCCGTTCCATTCAAATACGAATCGAGTGCTTGATAAATAAAACGCGAAATCGAAATGTGTTTGCGTTTGTATTCGTGTGTATGTGTGTGTCGATACAATTTGCCTTTTGTATAAATAAAAAGCGCTCTCAAATCTAGTTGCACGATAATTAAAGAAATCTATTTACTTTTCTATTTAGCGATAAATAATGGTGCGTTTGCTTGCTTGCTTGCTTGCTTACATTTACTCCCATCGTTTCATTTGTGAATTAAAACGGCGGGCAAAACAATAGGCATTGTGTGTACGAATTTACGTTTTTTTGTTCTTCTACTATTAACTAACGCTAGTTCTACGAAAATAATAAGAATGCTTAAGGTGGAACGGCCGTATTGATTGCAAAACGGAACAAAATTGGTAATTAACATAGATGTTGTATAAGGTAGAATGCAAATTTGTAAAAACAGAGAAGAAATTACATCATGGAATTATTTTTTGTTTGGAAAATTATGATTGAAGGAATCTACACTGGTTGCAAAGTTCTAACAGATTTAATAGAGTGAATCCCTTATTAAAGCTAAATTTGGAAGCAAATTGTTTCTATAATTTTTAAGAATAATCAATTTGATTATATGGATCAACGTTTATTTCCTCTTTAAAACCTTTAGTTTGCAAAAATTAATGAATCACTTGATCAAATTGTTTCCAATAGGAATAAACAAGACATTACAGAGCAAGGTTGGTAATGCTGCAAGCTCAAAATGCTGGACATTATATTTAAAAAACGTCTTTTTCATAAAGAGTCAATGAAGTTATTAGATTGTAAATCCATAAAAAAGGGAGTATTACATCATGGACTCCCTTCAAATTGGTTCCAGCAACTAAACAATTATGGTGGAAGCGTGTGGTTATACACAAGGATCGGCGCTTTACGAACCTGAATAGAGAGAAATTAGAATACATAAATGTTTCTTTTTTCTATTAAATAATTTTAAACGTCAATGATAATTCAATAAGCTTTTTAAAATTCAAAGAAATGTAGCCAGGATAAGGAAAAACGTTACAAGTACATATAATTGCTTAGTAATTCCATAATTAATTTATATTCTTAGCTATATTCGGGACAATCTTTTTGTTAATTGCATTAAAATACTTATAAATAATTTAAAGTTTATATAAATTTATCTAATCTATTTGCCAATATAATAATCGACACGTTTTAAAAGTTTAATATTTTGAATGAGTTGGCCAGTCTTAATTAAATTAATTTACACCAATCAATAAAAAGCTGTTGTCGGCACCTTCTCGCCGCTGCTGCTACTCGTTGCTGCATTAAATATGAAATGATACACACATATATATACATACACAGACACACATAAGTGCGGCGCGGGGATTAATTAATAAACTTTGGCAACGTTCTGATATTGTTGAGATTACATAATTAAGTGATAGTTAATGCAGAGAGATCTATACAAGTTTCGCCCCCGCACACACACACAAGCAGGCAAGCGCCCACCGACCCATGTACTTTATATGTGCATACATATCTTATAAATTGCATCAACTGCTCTCAACTCTCTGCTGCTCTGCAAAACTTCTTCTTCTCTGCCTTCATACAACAACTTTATGAAAATCAATTAATCATACTTTGGTTGCGTTTTCGTTGTGTGTGTTGTTGCTAATAGACGCGGCACAATACAATAAAATTCATACTAAAAAAATTGAAAATAACACACATTGGAATAATAAGTGACAAGTTGACTATTTGGCACATTGTTTATGAAATTATTGGGTTGGCAACTCCCATTTTTAGGATACCCGTAAATGTTATAATCTTCTTCTTTTTATATATGTTAGTTGTCATCCTAACCTAGCATTATAAATTCATTGCGTAGATATTTTCTCAGTGTTTTTTTACTTCAACATTAATATGGAGTGCAAAAACGAACATTTTCGCCATATTTTGCTTTATGATTTCTGTAAAGAAGAAAACGCCGTGCAAGCCGCCAAAAAGTTACGTAACGTGTACGGTAATGAAGCCCTTAAACAAAGGTAATGCTAAAATTGGTTTGAAAAATTCCGTTTTGGAGATTTTTCTCTTAAAGATGAGCAATGTTAAGGACGACCAGTTGAGCTTAAGGAGAATGAAATCAAAATCATAATCAGAAAGGTGACAAAAAGTCATTGAACAAAATAGAAAATACTTAATAGATTAAAGTTTTTTCCATAAATAGAAAAAGTCTTTTATTTTATTTAAAAAATCGGCAATTACTTAGTTGCAAACCTGATAGAATTGTTTTTGCTAATTTCATTTTAAAGCTAACTATGTATTCGTACCATATTCACGTGAATGCTGTTAATAGAGGAAACAGCACAAAAAACTAATAATAAATAAATAGAAAGGGAAACAACACACACATATCGTAAAATGAAGTAATACGTTGACTACCAAATGACTGGTCCGACCACATTAGTATTTTCATCATATACCAAACGAGTATATGGGCTGTATTTTTATGACGGTAAAATTGCTTTGCAGCCTGCATTTCGNAAAGTAATACGTTGACTACCAAATGACTGGTCCGACCACATTAGTATTTTCATCATATACCAAACGAGTATATGGGCTGTATTTTTATGACGGTAAAATTGCTTTGCAGCCTGCATTTCGAACTCGCAGCAGCTAAGAAAGTAAGTGTTGTTTTCAGTAAGTATACAAAAGGTTATATTCTGAGCAAGCTAGTCGAGTATAAATACAACAGCATATTTTATTAGCTCTAGTGTTGGCTAAATATTGTATAAAAGACATGGATAAATCTGACATGTCAGAGATAATAGTTTTTATTCACTAACATGTATTTGCGACATATTTTTTATAAATTTTGAAGTGATTAAGAAACTAAACATAGAATAATATTAATTTCAAACAAATTTTTAAGAGATCTAATGGAATAAAACATTGGGTCAACTATTAAAATGAAGGAATAACTCAAACGGTTTTAAATAAACCACCCCTACACGCAAGTGCTGCTTTATATTGTTCTGTTCCTATATACGTACATGTCCCAAAGTGTGGAAAACAATGGATTTCAGGTTGGCAAACTATAGGTTCACATATTGAACATTTGTAGCAGTATTGTGAAATTTATTAAGAAAAATTAAGCCAGTTGACGTTCAATTTTAAGTATAATTATTGTAATTGTCTGCAATATATACAAGTATATTTAATATTGGGATATTCTTTTATGAGTAGGTATTTTCTACCTATTTATTTCATTTACGTATATTTTTTTATTAATTTTAAATCAATTTTGTAATCCAAGTTGAAGAAACCTTGCATGTTTAAGAAATAATATGCAATCAATATTTAATATAAAGAAGATGTATAAATCAAAGGTATCAATTTTAAACTCATTCCACCAAATATGCACACGCACAAAATAAATTTGATAAATTTAAATAGCTTCGTGCAAGAAAACGAATTTTTATAAACTTTAAATGGAATGTTTAGTAAATTAATATGTTTGCAAAATTAATTATTAATAAAGTTTTAACATAATGTTAAAGTTAGTTAATTACTTTCTATAATACAAATGAATGAAAAATAAGTAAAAACTACTAATGTTTTAAATTTTAAATTTCTAAAAAATCTAGATAACTAATTTTTGAGCAAACTTTTACTCTATTTAGATTTTTTTATAACAAGTTAAAAATATACATTCTTAATTTTTTTTTTATCAATTGGTTTATACTGCATTTTTATTCACAATTTTGCAAGTTATTTTATTAAAAAATAAAAGTTTTTAAACAATTTTATGCATTTTAGCTTTGTTGGAGTAAATTTAGTATACTTTGAAAATCCTTCACTTCCAAATTTTAAAGTAGAATTGATTTAAAGCTGTTTATTTAATTGATTTTATAATAAAATATATTCTTTTAAGTTCAATTGCAGATTTCAATTTATATTTATGTTGCTACAACAAAAAAGTAGGATTATTTTTGGATCCTACTTTTTATTTTCAGTACTATTTAATAAAATTGTTTGTGAACCCTAAAAAGTTTGGAACTTTTTAGTTTTATTTTTAATTTAAATATTACTATGTGTCAGCAATATCAGCATTTTATGAATTTGTAAAGATGATTCGTATGATGGGCGACGGCATAACACACAATCGATCGAATTAGTTGGTTAATAGTATTAATAAAACATGCAAATGGAACACACACAGAGAGATAGATTGAATAATAATTAGAATAGTTTGAAATATACAAGATGCAAAATGATGTATTATACGAGTAGTATATATATGTATGTGTATATATATGTATATATCTAGCAGTAATGTTTGATCGTTTCGGGCGCTGTGCGGGCTGTTGTTTGTTTCGATGTGAAATGACATAAAGACGTGTTAATTTCGAACGAAATTGTTATAAGTTATAATTACATCGTGCATGTAAACGACATGAAAACCTGCAGGAGGTCCTTACAAACATACAATTGCGTTGTTTCATGCTGACCTCGCGTCCGCCACCACCCTCACCCCATACGAATATACACACCACTACTAATACTTCAAACATCAAACTATATATTATTGACATGTCGACGATTTAAGCTAATTTGCGCGCTTTGCCGAAACTTTAATTAAAAACGTAGCCAAGCCATTGAAACTAATTTGATAGATAGTATATTTTCTGCTGATGTGTGTGGTGGTTCTTTTTGCTGCTTCGCTACCGAGTTCGTTTGTTCGTTCTTTTTCTTGTTGATCACGATGACGATGAAAGAAAAATAATTACGTAATTAGTTGCGGAAGATTTAATCCATCAAGGATTACCACCATTGTATAAATTACTTCTTGATTTTTTCCTCTCCCTCACTCGGCTCGGCTGATATGTGTGACATGTGATTAAGGGTTTTGCCGATAATTAATTATACGATCAAATACCATCATTTCATCGACTTTTGTACGCATTTCCTTGATGAAACACTTTTTTCACCTTACTATATGCCCACTTTCTCTTTCTAATGATAATAGTTGCTACATTTTCTATTTAATTTTTTTCCGGGATTCATTTTATTGCAATAATTATTTATAGTTATTACTCAAAAACCTTTTTAAGCCGAGGTAAAATAAAAGTAACAATATAAACACAGTACAGCTGGTCCAGATATTATTGTACAAAATACCTGTCCATATTTAGACCCTAGCTCTAGTTAAACCATCTCCTCTAATATTTTAACACAGTTTACATTTTTGTTTACTTTCAAATATTAAAATTCGCAAAGGACAACTTCCTGGCAACAAAATTTTTGTGTTTTGTACCAGTAATTAATGAATTTTACACACTTTCTAGTCGTTATTGATTGTTTTCTAGGAAGTTTAAGTTATTTTACAGCGTGGATAAATGATTAACTCAAGAAAAAATGCCAATTACAGCACAGTATCCTAAAACTACTAACTGCAACGAATTTAAACAAAGTTTCGCCATCGAACACTTAGATTTATCTAAACATGTCAAGGGAATTTAGGTAATTAGAATTGAAACGTAGCAAATATTATCGGAAAATAGTGAAAGTATTTTTCCCCATCATCATCATAGTCATCATTGTCATCATTATCAGCGCGTGTTAAATTGTATTATGTTAATGTAGTGCGCGATCGTGTGTTTTATGCAACAGGAAAATGTTTGTTAGCGCGCGCACGGGGGAGGAAGAGCGAGCAACAAAACGCAGTAACGAGAGCGACGGCGAATTAAAACTGGTCTGCCCCATGTATAATAATTTATGAGCACATTGCGGTGATAACAACTTTTGTTGCCATCCCATGTACCATACATACACACACAACCATACGAAACATAGAGAAATCTGCACTGTGAAATTTGTTTAACGTTAATTAATTTTGATTAAAATTTTTGCGTTGCTCGACATTATTATTTCATTCAAATGATGTTCGGTTTAGATTATGTTATTTTAATTAATTAACGTGGGGTGGTAGGGGTGATTTTGCCTCACAGGATGAATACAACGGAAAGTTGCAGAAAATTAATTCGCTACACATAATTTTTTGATGAATAAGATAAAATATTGGAAAAATTTTAAATGAAAATTTGAAAAAATCATCAAATAATCAATTAAAAACATTGAAATTCAGTAAATAAACAGTGAAAAACACTAAAATTCAGTAATTAAACAGTGAAAAACACTGAAATTCAGTGAAATTCAGCAAATAGTCAATGAAAAGCACTGAAATTCAGTGAAATTCATCAAATAATCAATGAAAAACACTGAAATTCGGCGATTAAACAGTGAAAAACACTGAAATTCAGTGAAATTTATAAAACACTAAAATTCAGTGAAATTCATCAAATAATCAATGAAAAACACTAAAATTCTATGAAATATAATTGATAATTTGATGAATTTCACTAAATTTTATAAATGTTAATTTGCAATCATTTTCGTATTTTGCATAAAATACCTTAACTTCACCTTTATTATAAAAGATTGTATTAAAAATCATAAAATTAATGTATGTATTTATTTAACGCCAATTAATTTTGATTAAAATATTTGCGTCCCCAACGTTATTAGTTCACTCAAATGATATTCGGTGTATTTTATTTTATTCAAATTAATTAATTTACATGTGGGTGGTGATTTAGCATCCGAAACGTAATTTATTTCATATAAAATTTTATGTATAAAATTTAATCAAATTGAAAAAACTTTTTTGAAATACGTTTATCTGTTAAATTTATTTAAATGCTTGCAATTGCATCCTTTTCTATACTAGAAATCATAAAATTTATGTTGTTTTTGTTTAGCGCCAATTAATTTTGATTAAAATATTTGAATTTCGACCTTATTATGTAATTCAAATGATGTCCTATTTTAAATTATGTTATTTTAATTAATTAACGCAGGTGACGATTTTATGTCGCGCACGATGAATGCAACAAACATGGTATAGGTTGGCTAGCTAGCAGTATAGTAGCAAATTTAATTACATCACATATGCCTACGTATATACCTATATGTATATGATTTTTTTCTCGCTGCTCTCTCTGTATTTTAATTAGCCTAAAAAGTTTAGAGTTTAAGTTGAAGCGTTTCTCGCATGTGCATTTGTGAGCGCGCTCGAGTGGAGTCGTGTTATAGCTAAAAATGTGTGGAGGGCTTTCTTGTAAACAATGCAAAGTGTTTTTTATTTCAAGGATACGGTGGTGGTGCACGGTGTATATTATATGTATATATACATATACATGTAGATGTATAACTAGGTGCCCTTTATGTTACCCCCTCGAAACCATCCTCTGCTTGCTACCTATTTAGCGCGCGCGATTCGCCTCCTTTTGTCGCAACACTGCCATGCCATCGTCGTCTTGGCTCTGAGAGAAGTCGGCCAAGAACACACAGCACACAGC
>JARJDW010018779.1:0-34744 GCA_030264715.1 Adinopsis sp. GC000173 | reverse complement strand
AATAAAATGTGTGAAAAAACACTGAAACGTCATATAACGCAATGTAAAAAAAATGACCGGATTACCTACAGCCGCCATATTGGATTGTTTTTGACAGTTCGTGAAACAGCCTTATTACTGATACTGACTCGCCTGTGTCTCAACTGAATATTAAGATATTAATTGACAAAAATGTCAAAAATGAATGAATCAAAAAGAAAAGTAAAGCAAACTTAAGCTTATTACAACCTGTCTCACTCTAAAGAAACTTGCTAAATTAGTGTACAAATGAAAATGAATTAATAGAAAACCAAAATGTGACGTAAATGACTTCAAATAAACTACTATCACTTTGACGTTTCTAATGAAACCAAAATTGATCATTTACCTGTTGTAAATTTCATCATGCGACTGCCCTCGAAGACGTTCTGTAGGCCAGTACAAGTCGCATCAGCGCTTTGAGCAATATTATAAATCCCCTTGCCCTTCTCGAAGCTCTTCTGATAGATAAAACACCGATACTGATCCTCATCGGTCAGCAGCGTGCGCCGATTGCCCTGCGTTATTTTACCGACTAGATAGCGCGTCGAGCCCTCCTTCCACGTCGCCAAACACACCAACTCCTCCACTGCAAAAAAAATCATTTAATAATAAAAAAATCAAAATTTGTTTGAGTTTGTTATTACCGTTGCTTTCGGTGGAGGCGACATCCGGACACGCCTGATACTTCAACACCAAGCGCGAATCGTCGGTGCAACTTTCAGCCTTGCTCGGCGGATTACTACAATCGCCCGCGCCGCGATTGTAGCTGAACGTAAATGGGGCGCTTTTGAATGGACACGGGACCGGTTTCGCTTCGGGATATTTGCGGAACATACTGTGCAGTGGTGCGTCACCGGTGATGCCGTAGCAGATCTCTTGGAGCGACGATTTCGGCTCACAAAACGCTAGAAAAATAGACAACCAGGTTAGCATAATTCATGATTTATGATATTTCTAATAGATGACGTTGGAGTATATGTATTAGGCAACCAGTTTTACATGAAAAAATATACGATGCCTTTCTTGAAACTTGTCGACCGGTCCTCGTATGTTAGATGCAAAATTGGTTACCTAATACTTTTGGCGTTTTCTTACTTTCTTTGTATTGCAGCACGCTCGGATGCTTGACGTGTATCGCCATACAGCGATAGCACTTCTCCGAGCGATCGTACACCAAATACTTGTCCGCCTGCTCCTCGTAGCATTCGCCCTTCGTCTCGATGTACGTCGCATTGATGAGCAGATGGTTGGGTACGCCCGATTGAAACCAGCGGCCGACCCATGCCTTTGGAAATTCGCAACCGGCGCCGCTACTGCCACCTGCAAAACAAAGCATACATACCATCGTTAAGTAACGCAAGAACAAGAAAATAAGAAGCGGAGAAAAACACCACAGTAGACAGCCGCCTAATCTGGCACGTAATGAATTTTCGTTTCGTACAGCTGCGACCATAGCTGTGTGTGTAGCGAGCGCACAAATTCGCTTCTTATCGAACGAACTGGTTGTGTAGCAGGAGGTGGAGAAGATGTGTCGCTGTATGCTCGCGTATTTTTACGATTATTGCACGCCGCCGCCGACGACGTCGGTAAAAAGGTGGAAAGGAAACGTATGCTAATGTGTTCGGTGTGCCACCTAAGAGATTGTCTTGCTGCTACACGACGACGACGACGACGGCTTTTTATTGCATGCGCGCTCGATGTCACCACCGCCACCAACAAATTATGCAACCGAAACCACCACACATTTGCGAATTTGTTGATGCCATGAAAATAAACGCGATTCTCGGCGATATTCCGTAAAGAAAGAAAAAAAGACATTTCAATAACAACACTAGGATTATTGTCGAGAAAAACAGATGTTTGTTTGTATTGTGCTGCCATCTATCTGACTGAGCAACAATTTAATTGCTGCGAACAATGTGCTATGCAACCATACTTGCTCATCAATAATATTATTGATTTATTATTGGCATTATTATGTCACCTAGTAGGCCAAACAAGAATTTGTTGATGATTTTTTCATCCCAATAACAAATAATTGCAAAAAACAGATGTTTTTCTTATATTAAAAGAGAAAAAAACTTTTTTTCATGTGAAACAAACTTTGTTACTATTGTGGCGCGCCATCTATCTAAACAATATATGAATTTGTACAACCACGTGTTATGCAACCACCCTTACAACAACATATAGAGTGTTTAATAAGCGTATTTTGTACATTTTTTGTATCAAAAATGAATATCGCATTATTTAAAATGCCAACGGCGTATTTTTAACAATTTTTTTGTGTCGCGTTCTCACATTACCACCCCCCAAATAATATTAAAAAATTTGACGCGTAGCAGCATCGAATCGGTAATATTATATTTGATTGATTAAATAACGTAAGCGTACACCGCCACCATCAACCCTGCGCACCTCATCCCACTCACCTACTACTCTTCTCTCATCGTCGTGATCCCGAATTATACGTGCTTTATTTATTTTTATATATAATACAACAACAAAAAATGTGCGCGTGTAAAATTTCATTCCATTTACGCGAATTTTACACGAAATTTGATTAAAAAAATAAAAGCGCCGGGGTGGATGAATTTGAGTGCTGATTAATATCGAATTTCAATGCGGGCATCGCTAGATGGCGCTTATATTATTATTTAGATGCGGTAAGTAAATCATATCTCGTTCGTTCGTTATTGTTGCCGCCGCCTTCGCGCATAAATCATCGAATATGATAGTTTGTACTGTGTGTTGCGTCACACCAGCAAAGTAGCAAAGCAAAGTTTGTACGCGCGCCCATCTTCTTCGTCTATATAATAAATCTGTAATGCATAAGACCGGGGCGCATTAAATTACACACACACAGGGCAAATTGATACCGAGGAGAAGGCGACTGTGTGCGGTAAACACCTGAGCATCGTCGCCACGCCGCACCAGTGTTGTGACAGGCGAAAAATTGTCTCGTTCGTCGTTGGAGGAACAAAAGGGCATTATTGCGAGGCGTTTGGATAGCACGCAACATGGGGACGACTCCAAAACGCACGGCTTAATTCAGTTAATTATATATAGCGAGAATGCGGTTGCCAGATGCGTACGATTGCTGTGCGATGGGTTGTCTACAATAAAGTCATAGTCTATTGCAAATATGAACATTTGAGTATGATATATGTGTAATGTTTGATGTGTTGCCTACAATTACAATTGCCACTCGATATGTTGTCTAGTTTTCAACAATTGCCTCAGATACGATTTACCGGGCTCCTATGATGTGAAAATACATGCAAGTTGAAAGAAAGTGTAGATAATTCACTGTTGGACGCTAAACTTGTTCAATGTGTTGCCTATAACTAAAACACAATAGGTTACATATAATAAACAGCTTGTATAAACATTTGTGTTTGATGTGTTGCCTAACTGTATAAAATTCCCTTCAAACATAGAAAAAAAGGGCTTTTCGCTTGTTACTCTTCGCTAATTTTAATGCGCCGGCAAAGTGGCATTGCATGTTTTAATCAAAATCGCAACAGCGCAGCACAAGTGCATTTATTTATTTATTTATCTATCGCGATTTGGATTGCGCTGTCGTAATAATAATAACAATAATAATAATAGGGGAAATTCATTTTTCCCCTGCTGCTATTTCGCTCATCCAATAGATTCGCATATAATTCAATTTTTCAATTACGTATTTTTTATTTTTACACATTGAAATCGTTTACTATGCAAATGTCATTATGGGACTGTCAATTTTAATGTTAGTTTATTGTGCATGTGCATAAAAACTGTGTATATTTAGTTGCATACATTCCAAATAGGCTACAGTTCTTAAAATCAAATGTAGATGGCGTTCAAATAAAAATTTGTTCATTTTTTCTTGTTTTTATTGCATAGATTCAAAAATACTCTAAAATTAAATGTAAATGCCGTTCAAATAAACTTCAAAAAAACGCATTTTTTCTGTTTTTTTCTTGTTTTATTCAATTAGCGCAATACTATTATACAAATATTTGAATTTCCCGCATTTCCACTATAGAAGGTATGTATGTTGTCATAGTAATACAACGACGATGAATCAACAGCGCGCCGGTGGTTATTTAGTAAGGAGACGCGCGCGTGCGGCAACCGTAATGCGAACGATTGAGTGGAGTGGAAAAAGAAGAAAGAAAGAAAACTTAGTGTGTGTGTGTATATATGTATGTATACGTAAAGGCAGCCGACNGCGCCGGTGGTTATTTAGAAAGGAGACGCGCGCGTGCGGCAACCGTAATGCGAACGATTGAGTGGAGTGGAAAAAGAAGAAAGAAAGAAAACTTAGTGTGTGTGTGTATATATGTATGTACAGTAAAGGCAGCCGACGCCGTTGTCGTTGTAGTCGTCGCCGCCGCCACCGACGATAAGCACCCTTCACATCTCGAGCACCCTTCGCCTCTTCGCTTCGCGCGCGCCGCACCGCTCGCTCATATCTTTACACATTTATCCTTTTTTCGCTACTACACTCTATAATTGTCCTTTGAGACGACGCACCGCTCGCTAGTAGATCTCGAGTGCTACTTTACTAGTTTTTTCCCTTCCTTTTACTCATTCGCTCTCTTGTCGTTTAATGGAGTGCAAAATGTAGGCAACCCAATTTACCATGTAGTAGTAAATATGTTAAATGATCGTTCAAGTTGTTTTTTTCCTTTTCGAAAATTTTTAATTCACCATTTAAATGTTTTTTTTTATGAGGATTACGTTGAAGAAAGAACAAAATAGATATTTATGAATAAATGAGTATAATTTGTGAAAAAACATAAAATTCGCGATACTTTTTTTTGAACAGACCTCGTATATACATTTTATGCGTGCATAGAAGCGACTGAAACGCTGCTTATGTGCATGATGTGCATTATTTTTTGAAAAACATTTATATCTTTGTGGTCTATCTATCTGATTCGTTTAATCACACACACACACACACACACAGTTGCCATCCGGCCATAAATCCTCACCGAACACACAACGCGAGAAAAGGCGACACGACGAAGGCGGCGGCGGCAAGCAAAGATGCAAGAAGAAAAAGGAATATAAAAAAACAGCGACGATGGTGAGAAGGCAGGCAGTAATGTAACATTGCACAGCAAAATCGATACCAAGTTGTTAATGTTGATGTTTGGTGTCGTGTTGTACGTTGTGTTGCCTACTACACATTAATTATTCAAAGCGACGCTTTACTTTAAAAGAGCGACAGCGTTTTTTTACCTCTCTTCCCACCCAGCGTAATTACGTCGCATTACCATTTATACTAATTTCCCGTGCCTCATTTATCCAGATTTTCGCTCGGCGCATTAACGGTACGGGGGGAAAAAACGGTGTGCTTGTGATGGGGATCTATAAAAAAAAGCGGTATCGTCCTCGCCATTAGGCGGGCGCAAATTACAATTAAGCGTAGTAGTGGAAAAAATACGACGGAAGGTTAATCTGAAAACATTTCGGTAATCGTGCGTTATTTGTTCGAATCAAATTTGCGCGCGCGTGCCCCAAAAAAAAAACTAAGCGCCGACGATTTTTTTTCATCTTTTTTCTTCACTGCGTGTGTTGATGGAAATAAATCGACGACAATTTACGTGTAGGTATGTATTAAAACGCTATCAGAGTAGAAAATTGGTATAAATGAATAAAAGCAAGAAAAAGATGAGTAAAATTAACAAAATTTTTGCTTTTTTTAAAATATAAAACATTTTATTGCACCCCTTGTATAAATAGTACATAATTCAAGTGTAAAAAACGCGCTCGTATACGTTTGGCTGCCTAAATCCTTCGATTCTTGCAACAAACACGATTGATTCGCCCCCTCAGAACATCAACAATCATAAACGCACACCAACAAAAAAGAATTATTATTCGAGTTCTCAATGCACAGCAGGAAAAGCAAAAAGTGGAAACGATCGATGCGCACTGAGGCAACAAGTATTGCAAGTACGGTAACAACAACGCACAAATATTATTTCGTGTCGCGTTGTGCAAACACCAATTAAACAACATCATCATCATCATCATCATGTGTCCGTCCGACGGGATGGATGGAAGCACAGGTATACAACATGATGATGGCAAATATTTACGTGTACAACTCCAATCATCGGTAATTAATTAAATCACAAGCGCGAACAGCGGCATCTAGTATAATACAAGGGTGGTCTGAAAAGTTCCCGCAACTTTTCATGTTTTTTAAGAAAACTTTTGTTTTTTGCTGTTTTTTACAACATTGTGTTGCGCAAAGAAAAAGTGGGACCCGTGGTGGTGCTAAAAAATAATTTACAGGGGGCTGCAGTAAAAATTACTCAAAAAAACAGGCTAGAAACTTTTCAGGGACCAGATGTTCTCATTGTGTTTCTAAACAATCAACAAAAATCACAAAAAACAGTGAAAAGTGGCAAAGGTTGTAACTTTTCAGACCACCCTCGTATACATCACGTTGAAGCGCCATCTATCTACTCAATTCAAAACGTGTTTTTTTTTATTTGAATGTGTGTGTGTAGGGAAACAGGTATTACAAGACTACAGCAAATATTTACGAACACCAATTGGCAATTAATTAAATCCGGCCGTACAAAAATGGAAATTATGCAAATGCGCCAACTTAATTGGAAATCCAACACAACCAACGACATCTAACGATATTTTTCTATATATATATATTTGTGTAAATACGGGTCGGTGACGGCAGGCAGACGAAGCCGGTGTAGTAATTGAATATTTGATTAATTAACCGACACGTAATTAGTTGCGCACACAGTTTACTCGCACCAATTTCGAGGCGATGCTATACCGATCGTGGGAAATGAAAAGTGTCCGGGTCGTCGAAGGGAAAGAGGGAGGGAATGTGGAATGGAATGAAAAAAAGGGTGCTAGCAGACAATGAAGACAACACTTGAGTCATCAGGACGACGACGACGAACAAATCGGGATAAATCGTCCGCTTCGAGTGTTCGAAGAATTAAGACGTTGATATAGATTACATGTTTTTGGTGTTTGGACTCGAACGAAAAGGGGGATGAAGCTGGGTGGAAATGTAGAGAGAAAGTGGGAGAAGAGCGTTTCGTACACACACAGCAAAAGCAGGATATTGGCGGATCCAATAAAGGATACACACACATAGAGAGAAGAGAGCAAGTTCGCATTTGTGCCGCTTTTCCCACCACCACCACCACCACCTTGTTGTGTTGCGCCTTTTGTGTTATGCATCCCTTTTCGCATCGGCAACGGCGGCGGCCGGATTGATTTATAGAAATTAAATCAAGCACGCGCTTCGTGTTTAAATGACATTTGACATTTGAAATGAATTAACTTTTTTCTCCGTCTCCTTCTCGCTTTGCTACATTGCTTCGTCTTCCATCCCCATCCCTTTTTGCTCCATCCACCACCCCCGCATCATCTCGGCTCGTCGTGTGCTTGTGCCTGTTTCGTGTGTATTTATTTACAACAGCACAGCATACGTCACATCAAATATTTATTAAAGTGTGCTGTGCTCGCGCGCCATTTGCTTTTTTGTTGGTTGTTGCGCATTATCAGTTGCCTATATATGTATACATAGCTATTACAATCGATTACTAATTGGTGTGTGTGTCGGTTGGTTGTATATGCAACCCAACATACATGCAACATTAATACACTAAAATATAGACTATTTCTTTGTTGTGTTATTTATGCGTGTTTTCAGTTGCCTTTATTACAACCACTTTCTACCTTGGACTGATTTTTATTGGTATGCAACCCAATATGCGCATGTAACTTTAACGCGTGAAACAATTTTGTATACCAAACAAGCGAATTGCGTTTTAATGCCGCCAATTTTGCAAGCGCGCGCGTCTAGTTTATAAAATAAACAAATTTAATTTATCGTATGCAACCAACAAACCAACCAACCAACCACCCACCCTACTACTAGTTGCTCTACTACACAGCGCAATCAACTATTATTTACAGTTTACACGATGATGGCACAATTATTTTCAGTAGGTAACCGACCAATTTATATGTAATTTGCTGGAAATACTCTCGTTATATGCAACCCAACGTACTTACATAAAGCATCAAATTTTAACAATCAATTGCCCAGTTTACAAAACAATTTAATTATAAACAATGTTATTTATGCAAACCAAAAACAGTAACTTCTTGATATGAAGTCATTTTTCGCATCAATTTATTCAACCCAACATACATAAAACATCAAATTAAATATTTTAACAAAAAATAAATAACGTTTTACAACCAATTTTAAAATTGTGAAATTAAATTCAGTGTATGTAACCCAAATCACTCACACACAAATTAACTGTCACATTATGACATTAATTAGAGAAAAAAATTGGTTATAATACTATAATAATAATTTTGTTAACTTTCTACTCACTGTGTATATAATTATACATCTTATTGATACGTTGCTATGGTAACACGTAAATTAACCAATCAAATTGGCTTATTTTCATGAACATTATCAATTATTACATATTATATGCAACCCAACATACATAAAACATTAAATTACATAAATGAAGTAATTTTAATTAGTTTTAAACCTCAAACTATATCAATCATCGATTTTTAACCAATTTAGGCACAAATAATCTGCTTTTTAGTGTATGCAACCCAAAATAATGCAAAGCGTTGATTAATTTTTGTTTACTCTACATCCATACAATTAGGCCGTAATAGTGTTTTGTTTTCGGCGCAAGCAAACAATTAGCATATTCTGGTGTTGTATGTGCGTGTGATTGATGGTCGGCAGGCAACCCAACATGCCTCAACAACACTGTAGTAATATTTTTTATGATTGATTCGATATGAGAGGGCGGCGGCGGTGGTTGTGAAATATAAAAAAACGACATAGGGAAGGTCGAGCGATATAGAATTAATTAAAAACGTGTCCTCGGGGCGGCCGGCGAACGAAATGGACGAAATTCGCATTGTACATGTGATGATGAGACACGACACACATCGACAAGAGAGGATGAGTTGAATAAGGGAAAAAAATTGCGAATCGCTCGGTTCAAATAATGCAGTGGGTAGCGGTAGCAGGATCAAAACCGTAGTATACCGCCGCCAGCAATGCAAAAAAAATATATAAAACGGATTTTCCCTTTTTGTATAGCTCTGTGTGTGTGATTAGACCATCTGTACTGCTGCTAATAGATGGCGCGCGACAACAACCCTCGTATAAAATGCCATGGTTGTAAATCATGCGTTTTGTTTCGCGCACAACAACAACAACAACAACAACAAAACGAGCGTATCAAGAATAAAAAGTATCATCATCTCCTCTACGCGAAAATATGGAGCAGTACGGGCGGAACAAAAGCGTTGCGGATTATTTATGTTGGCAATATGCCAAAAAGCATGTGTTTGGAGTAGTATGGAAGGAATACGTACACATACACACACACACTGTGAGACAGGCGAATATTAATGTAATCGTGTTGGTGTTGTTGATGATGATGAGCGTTTGCCTGCTCTAGTATTACTAGCGCCATCTGCTTGCCAGCAAAAAACAATGCATAAAAACAAATTTTCTCAAATTTCTACTCACTGTGTATATAATTATACATATTGTTGGCACGTTGCTATGGTGATACATAAATTAAATCAAATTAGCTTATTTTCATCAATTATAAAATATTAATTTATGTATGTGTGGTTGCATATCTAGTAAGATAGAAAAATCCTGCCGCCTAGCGCTGGAGGGTAGCAATTTAATTAATAATATCTATCCGTACATGCACCGATTTTATTATTTGCACAAACACAAACGATAATTACATCGCTCCCGCTCGCTTGCTGCAACCGGAATGCAAACATCATTTAATGAAATAAATCTATCTAGATATATTATGGTGCGGTGCAGGTGTAATGTGTGTGTGTATGTGTGGTGGCCTACTTTCCGCCTACAAAGAACGTTCGTCATGCGAAATGTATTTATTGGGACATTAATGTAAGGAATGGGGAGGCGGTGCGCGTCGTTAACGTCGCTGGCCGAACGAACGAACGAAGAAAACGACGTTCAATGTGCAAGCAAAAAAGTGGTAGTAGGTGTCGCTGCGGGCATAAAGTGGGTGAACGAATGGGCCTCGCGTTGATCGTAAATTTGGAGGAGCACCGCCATCCGATGCGATATGCGCCCGATGGTTATCCACCGACGACGATGATAATGTACGCCCACGTGCCGCATTTAAGCAGCCAAATATGCACTTTAATTGCTTCACACTCAAAAAAAATTTAAAATTTGCTATTTACTAAGTATGCGCTATACGAGGGTCGGGTGATAAATTATCGCTTTTCAACTCAACTTTTTAACTGCTTTTTTAGGTGGAAACTTATCAGACGGCTCTTGTATACTGAGAAAGGCTAAATATGCAAAAAACTCTGCAATGTCGACAACCAACGCACTATACAGAGAAAAACGAATATTTGTAACATCCTACATGTTCTAGTATCGGATCGATACGAAATGATAAATAATCTAGATTTAATGTAGTGCGGGTCGCCTACTATACGACTATAGTAGTTAAATTACATCGAATTTGTCCCTTTTTTTGCTCTTCTTAACACCGTCAGCCGCCACGAGCGTCATCGCCATCGTCCCTTTTTTTATTCAGGCAGAGCAGGTAGTTGGATGTTGGATGGGCGCCGACGAAAAAGGGTCGCACCGCTCGGCCTTCATTCCAACAGGGAATTGTCAACATCTAAGTGTATTAAACGCACCCCGGTACCCAACACACACATGGGATGACGTAGAAAGGGAGCGTTGAGCAAATAATCGCCACCGAAGAGATGCAGGAGAGTAAAACTGTTTACCGAACATCTTCCAGAATTGATTAAAAGCGCGTCGGTAGGTATAGGATAGGCAGCAGGCAACACACAATACATAAATTAATCATCATTTGCCAACTTTTTTTATCATGTCTGATAATTTTTCCATCAAGAAAAATTTTATGTCAAATTAGACAATTTCTTCAGTCATAGAAGTGTTTTTTTATCGTATTATAGGCAACTCTTCAACTTTTTTATTGTGTTTAGTCATTAAACTAGATTTTTTGTTGTATTAGGCAACTGTTTTCAATCATGACACAATTTTTATTATAATTTTAGTTAATTTTTCCATTATCAAGCAAATTTAACGTTTCAGTCATTAAACAACGCTTCTCTTGTACATATTAGGCAACTATTCAATCATGAGACACAATTTATTTATTCCGTTTTGTTGCGTTTTAAATCGCACGTGAAACGCAAGCAAAAAAAAATCTCTCTGCTGCTCTCCATTGAAGAGGAAGCGAGAGCGGCGCTACTAAATGTGGATGATTAAAACGAGGGCGTCGCGACGACTACGCTCCTTCGTTCCTTCTTTTCTTCAAAGCGAAACAATTCCGCTCGCTTTGAACGCGTCCTTGTCGTCAAGTGTGAGTGAGTATACACATATAATACACGTGCGCTCACGCTTTTTTTTCGTTTCGTTTTTGCGCGATTAAGTAAACGCGGCGAAAAGGAGGTAGGTGGATGAACTGTTTGCCGTGCAATTTCCCAGCCGCCTCAAAGCGCTGCCATGATAATGATGATGGAAAAATAACAGGTTAGTGTGTGCGATTTAGTTGGACTTTCAGATTAAACGCGTCCTTCTCTATGTATAGGTATAGTATTTGTCCGGGCGCGTGCCTTCTTCACACATCACACACGTATAGTAAGAAGTACGTACGGTTGCATAGCTGATAAAGGAATACCTGGACAAATTGTTTTGTGAAATATGCGATGAGAGGGGATCTGGCCGCCGCAGTAATTTTGGGCGCGTGTCTGAGGAAACTTACCTGCAACAAAAATGCAAAATAAAGAAAATTAATGGCGGTTGGTTGCGGTGGGAAAAAATGAAATTTAATGTAGAAAAAACAAACTCGCAACGCGCAACGTCTTTTATATTATTATTATATATATATATAATACGCGAAAGTACACATTTAATAAATATATATACGTATATAAAGAACGACGTAGAAAATACAGTACAATTCCCAAAAGTGTCATTCTGGGGGGCGGTGGTGGCGGTAGAGAGCAGTATAGCGGCGCGCGCTTTATTTTTTCCTTATTTTACTTCTTCTTTTCCTCATCCCCCTACTAAACA
This sequence comes from Adinopsis sp. GC000173, assembly GCA_030264715.1. Lineage (NCBI taxonomy): Eukaryota > Metazoa > Arthropoda > Insecta > Coleoptera > Staphylinidae > Adinopsis > Adinopsis sp. GC000173. Next base: position 22,572 of record JARJDW010018779.1, on the reverse strand, counting down.
AAACCATCACGTTTGCGTTGTGTTATATTATCACCATAATGTGGAACTAACTTGCTATATTTAGGCAACCATACATTCATTCACCCATAGGACGCGTTCGATACAAAATTACATTACAATAATTTAGAAATAATTTACTATTTAGGCAACCAGATTCGCACGAAATTAATACAGCTCTTTTTCTTTCATTCCTCTCATCAGGTTTGCATTGCTAGAAATAACTTGCCACTTCACATCGATACGAAATTAATGCACACCCCCTCGCACCCTTTCCACTCTCTATTGCGCCCGTCTACTCTACCGCCGCCACCACTACCACACACTCAATCGGTTTGTTTATTTATTAATGCAAATGCAATTTGTCAATAGATGCGATGCGCTGATGCGCACGCTGCCATCTTCCCACACAGTACAGCATTTTGTTTTTGTTGTATAGGCAGCCAAATGTGCACATCAACATCAACAATATAATATAGCATAACGCTGTGGTATGTATGCGGTGAGTATGTTTTTTTTTATATACATATAAAGTATAGTGTGTGTGTAGTAGTAGATCGATAGATATGAACGAACGAACGTCCGCAGTCCCTAAGGCGACGTGTTATTCATTAATCTGTAAAATGTGTATGTACACACGCGCCGCGCAAAATGCGCGCTGCTCCTACTCATGCTACTGCTCCCACATCGAAAAAAAATATCTATATATATCTATATATATAAAGGGGCACACGCCGTCGCGCGATCAAACGCTATGCTATACAACACTCATACATTTTTCATTCCAGCAGGGTGGTGAGGGTGCAAAAAATAGTACGCGGCGAAAATTGTGTGTGTGTGCTACCTTTCATCATCAATGGAAAAAATGTTTTGTAAAAAAATTGTATTATAACCAAATTTACGCGAAAGAAATATAGTGTCTTGTATTGTAGGCAACCAAATACACAAAAAGTCTGACAATTTTCATAATTTATAGAAAATTACTGAAATTCATTAACAATTTGTGTTGTAGACAACAAAATACTCGCATATCGCCACAAGCAAATTATCAGTTGATAAAATGTTCATTATTTGCTGCAAGAAATGGAAATATTTGTGTCACGTTGCATTTTAGGCAACCAAACAGACATATAATGTCACAGTTCGCATAATTTGAGGAAAATTCATGAACAATTTGTGCTTTAGATAAACAAATACAGACATATCATCACAGTCCAGTTACGAATGGAGATAATAGTTCGATAATTTTCACAATTTGCTGAAAGAATTAAGAAACTTGTTGCATGATGTATTTATTATACAGGCAGCAAGCAGATATGCACATATGATGTAAATTCTACCAGCTAATGAAATTTGTGTACAGAGGGCGCCATCAATTGATCAAATTTAGAGAAAAATCGATTTTTAGTCGTGTTTTTTGCGCCGCCGACGACATCGTATCGATTACGACCGCGTCAGGTGTGCGAACGAACGAACGTAGTATAGCGAGGAGCAGCCGTCTCCACTGAAAAAACACAGAAAGTAAAACGTGTACGTGTGTGTGTGTGCAGCATTTGGATGGTGAAGGCGGAAAAGGGAGGACGGACGCGAGCGTATTCAATTTCCGGTTTTGCTAAAAAGTGTACTACCAGCGTACCTACGCGGAGATCTTTCAGGAGCACATCATTCCGAACATACATATACACACACACAGAGAGAACGCGAGCGAACTCCCCTCGGGGGCTGAAAACTCGCAAATTTAATATATATATCTAGTATATGGCGCACATCGCATCGCGTTGTTGCGAATACGAATACGAAAAGCGAACGCGCGCGTGGAGAAGGAAAAACTAAAGAGAGCGAACGACATTTGTATAATAGCGACGGTGGTGGTGGAGGATTTTTTGTGTTTGATTGCTTGCAATCAGCGTCGTAATAATCGTTCGGCGTCTATAATGTACAATAATATCACCGCATGCAATATGGACATTAAATGTGTGTGTGTGACAACATAGGCAAGGATAGATGGCGTATATATATGCAACCAATTTGACACAAAACACAAACTTCTCTCCATTAAGCGCGCTAATCTATAAATAATCAATAAACATCCACTCTCGACTTTTTTAAACAACGCGCCAAATTACCACCAAACACTCTCATCGTCATTGTTTATTTATGTTGCCATGACTCTAGTTTTTAGATGGCGTATGCAACCAACTTGTCACATAATACCCAAACTTCTCTTTTCTTCTTTTCTCCATTAAGCTAATCTATTTTCCCGAATAGGAAGAGAAGAAAGTCAATAAACATCCATGACTTTTAAACAGCGCGCCAAATTACCTAATATGTACGCTCATCGTCATGGCAACACACAATATTGTTTATTTATGTTGCCATGGCGTATGCATCCAACTTGCCACATAATACCCAAACTTCTCTTTTCTTCTTTTCTCCATTAAGCTAATCTATTTTCCCGAATAAGAAGAGAAGAAAGTCAATAAACATCCATGACTTTTAAACAGCGCGCCAAATTACCTAATATTTACGCTCATCGTCATGGCAACACACAATATTGTTTATTTATGTTGCTATGGCGTATGCAACCAACTTGACACATAATACACAAACTTCTCTTCTCTTCTTTTCTCCATTAAGCTAATCTATTTTCCCGAATAGGAAGAGAAGAAAGTCAATAAACATCCACTCGACAAAACGCTTCAAGACGCTTCTAAACACCAAACACACTCATCGTAGTCATGACAACGCAACTCAACATTGTTTATTTATTCAATTACATCATAATTAGCACGTTTACTTGTTGTCCCGCATTAGTTTTTTTTAACTATTTTTGGCGAGGGTGTCGTCGCTCAAGATGTTTGTAGGGTGATAAAGTTGGATTTTTTACGCGTCGAAATCAATTTGATGCGCCCGATTAGGTAGCTTATAGCTGCAACATGCCCTCCTCTTCGCCGAACAACAGCATCTGTTACGCACGTGATAATGAGCGTACACGCGCGCGCGCCATCACCAACAACATAGTAAGTATATTATATCGGCATTTAATTACAACACGCCAATCGTTGTAAATTTGGTTGCATACACCAAAATCAACAATTCCCGTTTAAATTCGACTTTTAATTAACGAAAATGTAGCGCGTTGCCATTTGTAACTGGTGTAAATTTGGTTGCATATATAAAGTCAACAATTAACAAACTAATAACATCATCACGTTGCCATCGTTTTTGCCCTGTTTATTTTTTATTGTGGTTGCCTATTTGAATATTTAGCAGACGCTGCACTGCACATACACACACACATGTCAGCGCATTAATCATCTAATTCCGGCGCGACGACAAGAAGACGATGTCAGCGACAACACGCCAGATCACATTTCACACACTCATCATCACCAGCACCAGCTATTTTTACACCATTCGCCGCTATTATTGTACAATATATATATATATATTACGGATGCGATAACGAGCTGAGTCGTTTGGTAGTAGTAGCTAGCCCCATCTGGCGGCCGGTGTAATTTATGAACCAGCCGGAAAAGAAATTCCAATCACAGCCGCCGCACTCATAAATTATCACGTGTGTGCTGTGCTTTAGCGCATCACATATATATATATACAGTGCGACACGAAAGTCAAGTCAAGTTTGGAAATTTTGCAGCATTAATAATTAATAATTTAAGCGCGCGCGGATCAATAATAAGCGTATAAAACAATAAATAAATAAATAAACCAAAAAAAACAACATGGCGCGCTTGATAATTAATTTTTGACGCGCAATGACGATGACTATGGCGACGACGACGAGTAGGAAGAATTATGAGGCGCGAAACAACCACCGTTCATAAATCATATTGTTGCCGCGCGTGTTATCTGATGATGTGCGTCGGCCATATGAAACAATGGATCATGATGGTGTTGGTGTGGTAGAGTGGTGTGTTATCGGGCTTTGTGCAGTAGCGAACGGTGGCAGCGCGCCCACCCCTCAAAAAATAAACTATTTACCGCGCCATCATCGCCGCCGTCGTTTAATTGATTATAGCGATTTTCGTGTGTACGCTTGGCTGCCTACCACTCCACCACAAGCACACAATCGCATTTAAAAATACATTTCATGTAGAAAATTTAATTTAATGCATTCACAATAATCGTTTTTGACTACATTTTTTTAGAAAACCGACTTTACTGTAAATGTGGTTGCCTACAATAGATGATTATCAATGTTCTTCGAAGTTTTGCAATGTTGTTTTGTACAAATTAAGTGGAATATAACATAAATAATTGAATTTTTTAATGTTTGCGTAATGTTGGTTGCCTATTTCCACAAAAAACTAACTTTAATGTAAATGTGGTTGCCTACAAAATTCAGATCAATGTTTTTATATGTTATCAATGTCTTTCATAGATATCTTTGATATGTGATGTTGTTTTGCTGATACATTTTTTACAGAAAGCAAATGTGGTTGCCTATAACGCACACAAAACCGCATGAGTGCGTAATATCTCTCTGGCGTAACAAATCACGTATGTATAGGTTTCTAGTATAGTGCGTGCGTATTCCCATGTTTGTGAATTGCGTCCCGACGCCGACGACGACGTCCTCTTCTCTTCCTTCTTACCCTCCCCGTTTTCTCTTCCGCCTACAACGCTACTACTACCCAACATCAAAGCGCGCACCCGATGTATTTTTAATAAGATCGGGATGCCGTTTCTGGATCGCTGGTGGAAATAGGGGGACCATGCACAGCCATCGAGCGCCGCAGGAACTCCCCAAACTACTACGAGTTAATTAAAAACGGGCTAAAAAGAATAAGCGATAATAAATGCACGTGCGTACATACATACATTATATGCAACCCATTCGACACGAAAAACAAAAAAATGATTTAATAAGCGCGAACGATATGTCGACGATGATGATGGTGTGTTGGTGTAGCGGTGTAGATGGCGCGAGAGCGTGCGCGCACTACCCGCCCCCGAACCACCGCCGAAACGTTATTGATTTGTTGTTTGTTATTATTATGATGATGATTATTACAATTGTATGTGTGTGTGTGTGTGTATGCTGCCGCCGGTGTATCGTGTATGAAATATTAATTGGCGTTCGCGCGCTGCTACTGCTGTTGATGATCATGATAATGATTATTATTATTATTATTATTATGATGACGATGACGTGACGGGCGCGCGTTATGCAACCGAAACAACACCACACCCATACGAAATTGTTGCTTTTTCATACCCCAAAATAAAATAAAAACTGTCTTGTTGCAAACGAAGGAAATATGTGAATTTTGTTACGTTGGTTGCCTATGATTAAAAAATTTACTTCGATTTTTATTAAATTTGCGTTTTGTTGATAGATTTTAAGATAGAAAAGTACAAATTTTAGAATTTTCGACAAATTTGCTGACTTTTCACCCTCTGTCTATTCTAAAATTAACATTCGAACATGAAAATCACTAAAAAGCGTAATTAAATCGACAACATTTTGACGAAATTTTGAAATCTGACTTGTTTTTGTATGAATTTAACTAAAATTAACATTAAATACCACAAATCAGTCACAAAACATCAACAATTGAAATTGAAAATCAATTAAAAAAAACATTTTGAAGAAATTTTCAAAGCTTGCTTGTTTTTATGTCAATTTGGTTGCATAACTAAAATAAACAACGTTCAAATTCAAGGTTTGCTTGATGAGTGACCAAAAATCAACAAACGAATATAAAAAACAACAAAGATAGTAGCATTTTCACGCGATTACTGTATGTGTGCATCATCATGATCATCATCATCATCATTTGTTTTTGTTTCGTTTTCGTACAACATAACAAACACATGTGTTTCGTCGTACGACACTTTACTAAATTAGATAGATGACTAACGGGCATATACGACGACACAACACACACACATATACATCTAAATGTCACTTTAATCATCGCCTCGCTTAAAACAATCCAACACAATAATATCATGTCAGAGTTGTTTTTTTACTATACTCATTAATTAATTACGATAATACGTCGCTGGCAATTACACGACATCTGCCCGGTAAAATTAGCGCAAAACAAGTTGAAGATGATACGTGCCTTATTCGAAACGTTTCAAGCGTTTTTTAGTAATTTTTAGTGCAGCCCCCAAATTTTCGGTCCACCCACGTATTATTGATTCGTGGATGCTGGGGTGTTGTAGTGTATTATATGGAACAACACGCTTCGTCCTCCTTGTCGGTCGTTTTGTTCTTTAATTCGCCGGCCGTCAATCAAAAATCCGGTGTGTGTGTGCATGCTATTTGAGCGTAATAAATAGATCAACGCCTGTCTGTGCTGTGTGTGTAGTATGTGTAAACATGTGCCGCCATCTGTTATGGGCAAAAAAAACAACAACGGCGGTCAAGGGAATTAATGATTTGATGATGTATATTTTTTGACATTGGGGAAAAAACGATTATTATTATATCCAATTTGTTCTTTAATTCTTGGCTGTCAATCAAAAATCACAACAGTGCGCAAACAAACATGTGACGGCAAAAAAATGCAAATACAAGACAATTGATGATGATTTTTGTTTTATTACACACATCAAAAACAATATTAAATATTAGAAGTATTATTATTACGACATCCAAGCTGACTGTGTATGGTTGTAATTTAATCGGCCGTCCGCCTGTCGGCGATTCGTGTAATTAGCTAATTAACTAAATGGCCGTTAGATGTAGATACATAATACGAGCGAGCTAACAAAACATAATGCGCACAATAAAAAAAATAAAGCAGAGAGCGAAATAAAGTATTAATCCAAACAATACGATTCGTATACGATATATAATAGTATAGTGCGTATCGAATGATGACTAATAACACAACACTCCACTACAATATATATAGTTATCGATTATGTCATTATCATCATCAATGTACAGTGGAAAAATCTATTAGTTGATATAGGCAACTAACCACACGTGTATGTTACATATATACATAGTGAATCGTAATGCAACAATAAAATACGTGGGTGATCCGATAAGTTTTATTTTTGAGTAGTTTTTAGTGCAGCGCCCCCTCAAATTAATTTTTTGGAATGAATTTCGGCATTTTCCATCAAAATATTTACAGATTTTCATTAAAAGTGATGCAAAATAGAGAAGAACAAAGTTTGAGGGGGGCTGCACTAAAAATTACTCAAAAATGGCTAGAAACTTATCGGACCACTCACGTATTAATCCAAGCAATGCGTTTCTTGTCCTTGTACACTATAAGACTTGCTGTCTAATTACACGCACTAAGACAAATGAAGCCTACTAGTATTTTTCTAAATACATCGCCTTATTGAATTTCTATAAAAACCACGTCTTAGCTTGTGCAAGGAACCATATAGTGCGTATCGAATGATGATTAATAATAACACACAACACACTTCACTATATCGATTAAGTTAAGAAAATCTATTAGTCTGATAGGCAACCACATGTACATTAAACAATACATACACGGTGAATAGTAATGGCGCAAACAAGCTTATCATCATCATCACCGCATTTTTACTACGATTCATATTTGCGAGATTTATGCGCTTGTGGGGTTGTAAACCTACCCTCCTCCATCCGCATCCACGCACATAGGTCATGGAAAACAAAGCGAATGCGCGTGCACGCACGATTAAAGAAGTGCGTACGTACTTACTGTATGTGATGTGGTCGGCGCTGCTAATCCATTAGACGGTAAAGCGTTCTTAATACGAACGAGGGCGTAATGAGTCTTACAAGGGAAGGGCATTCGTACGTATAGTATATGTATATAAACTGCTGACGCATGTTTGCAAGCAGTAGAGGTCCGATAATCTCACATATTATCATCTACATACATACAGGGGCTACAGGGATGCAACACCCCACATACATAGAATAATGTCAAACAATTAAAATTGAAAGAAAATAATGTCGCTTTGTCTAGATGGGATCGATAGATAGATAGATGAAGAAGAATTACGACCTTTCATAGGCATTTTGATTAAATCGTAGGCTTGCAAATTCGCTCGTAAACATGTTTTTCGGCACGTGGGCGAAAATTCAGTTTTCTAAATGAAATTACACATTATTCTTGCATATTTTTAATAAATATTGTAATAAATACTAATACTATAGATGTGAGTTGGCTAAATTTGTAAGAATACAATAATTTTCCGCACTAGACTGAAATTAACCCATTCTCCTAACCGACTTATCATAAAAACAATATATATTTTCTATTGTTTTTTGGAGAAATCTGACTCCGGTCCTGTAAACTCTCCCACCTCACTCACCCCCGCTCACATTGTACTATTTTGTGGAAATAGTTGACCGGCGGCCATTTCCACCCCTGCTGCACCGACGATCCGACCGAAATTTGCGGTATAATTAACCACCGTCCTCTCAACGGAAAACGGTTAGGTTATATAACACGCCCCAAAATCAACCTACTACTATATATAATTAACCTACCAAATGATAATTAAAACAATGGGACTCGATGATTTTTGCACCAATCATAAATTATACGGCAATATCGATTATTTCATAAACGTCCACGGCAATTTTTAATTTAAAAACGTTGCGAATTATTTATATGTACGATTGCTTATCGCAATCCATAAATATGTGTGCGCTTATCAAAATAGTGGATAAATCTTAAATAAAATGACGTCGAGGACATGGTTTTTAGGTTAATGTATGCAACCAAACGCACATAAACAACAAACACTGTTTTATGTGTGAAAGCGTATATATGCGACCAAAACTGCATAACAATCAACAAAAACTTTTTAACTTTTAAAATTTAATTACGAAATATTTAAATTTTATACAACCAAAACACAAAATTAATAAAATGCGACGCAACTTTCAATTTCTTTTTGAAAAAAATTAATGTATTGTTAAAAATATGCAAATTTCGATATAAAAACTAAATAAAAATTAAAAATTTATTAAAATATATTACAATGACATTAATATATGCAGCTAATGTGGCATGAAATGATGCGAACCGACAATCTACTTCTACTACAAGAAAACCAGTCTAGTCTGACCGAGTTTCCATCATTGCTATGCAACCAATAATACTCATTCAGAATGGCGACATGTACATGTACATTTCAATTATGCAAATTTGCATCCACTAATTTGTTGTCGAGTCGTCAACGCTCCACTATAGCAATGACAAAACGAAGACTTGACGAAAACCCACTTATTTTATGCATTACTAGTCGGTCGGAGATTTATCGATTCGACGAAGCGGCGTGAGTTTGTTGATAATTAATTTTCAGCTAATTAGCAAAGCAAAACGAAACGCGCGCGAGCGTTTTTGACGTGCGTTCTTCACGCACACACACGTCGTACGCACTCAACATTACACAAAACATGCTTACGATTAGTGGTGATGATGATGGTAAGTGATATATGTCAACGATGAGCACCATCTATAATGTGATGTACCAAATACAATTGTTGTTGTCACTGGCAAGTTTTTGGTATTGATACAATTGTTTTATGAAAAGTTTTGATTTAAATTTGTAGTTTTCATGCATTTTTTAACCATTTTCCCGCAATTATGTACATTTCTAAACACTCTGTATATAATTATTTTACATTTTACTCTTTTATCGTATGTATGCAACCAAACTTTCAACTTTTTAGCTTCATTATTACACACCAGTGTGTTAATAGATGGCGTCTCGCACATTTTTCCCCCCAACTATGCAACTATTAACTGCAAGTTGTACAATATATGCGACGCGTGCATGTATGTACGTTGGGGTTGGGCCATATATATTCGGGGATGATATCGATCTCACTCACTCGCTTCTACTTCGTTGTTGAAATTACGCGACTTGAACTATATTCGCTGGCCGGTTGCCTATATGTACAATGTTGATGATGATTCACGTCGGCAGTAGCAGAAAAAAATAAAACGAGAAAATTAAACGAGCGTTACCGATTCGATTTCGCACGGATGACGGGCGTGTAATGTAATGTATTCATAACGCGCTACGATTCCGCATCCCCCTACTATAATACTAATAATATATATCATCACATCGAGTAGTGTTATAATGCTGCTAAATAGTGTGTTGACTGACAATGCTTATTTTTTTTGTTGTCATGGCGATAAAGTATAGTAAAACAACACGTGATTGATCAAAAATGCTTCCTAATCATTGCGAAAAATCGATAAATGTCGCAATATAACAGCAACAAAGCAAAAAAATGTCATAGTCGTATCACTTCGTACCAGTTTCTTCAATAATAATAATATCGCAATGCGCTGGATAAGTTGTACTCACCGTGTGCGTGAACGACGCCGACGACCATATAACACATCATCGCCGCGCTGTAGACGAACGTCGTCGTGGTCCAACAACTCTCGCCGCCGCCCATCATTCACTCCCGCCGAACAAAATTAATAAACGAAACAAAAATGTTGAAAATAAATAAGAAAGATGACGAAACGGAAAAAATGCAAACGCTGAAACAAAAAAACATTAAAAATGTATTAGATAATGACAAAAACAAAGACATTCATTAATTTTCGCATAGATTGCGCTGCATTATGCAACACAATTCTGCAAATAGTTTTATTAATTAAAAATAATATTGAAGGGGGGCGATAAATGACGCGTGTGGTTTTGTCGGCACGTGCACACATATTTCCCTCCTCCATCACCACTTCAACGCTACTCGAAGTAGTATACGCACAAAATTGCGAATTTGGTTGTCTAACTAGCAGTACCATTGCATGAATTCAAATTTTTGCTGTAAGAGAGGGACCTTAACCTAAACAATATGTGATGTGCATGCATCATTCATAAATGTCAGAAGTGCACAGACCACACCCCGTCGCCGAGTATTAAAACTACGATGCGTGACATAATACACGGGAGTGAACCGAACAAGGGGGGCAAAAGCGCGCTCCCGCTCACCACCATCGATCCCAGCGCTTCAAAGCAACAAAAATTATCATCTAAATAATTCATATTTTGTTATTGTTTCATTTAGATTTTCATATTCATCGACGAGAAATACATAAAAAAATAAAAATAAAAAAGCACCGTCAGGCAAATATATAATCGGTTTGTTTGCTATACATACGCACACCAGAGAGGAGGAAAAAATATTGTATAACATAATACACACTGCGGTGTAATGTCATCCACAAAAAGAAAGGAAATTGTGCGTTTTGTTTTTGTTTCGTGTATTAATTATGTAATAATGGGTATTTCAAGTCACTGTGTATGCATGGGTTCTAGGTTAGCACTAAAAAAGCTAGAAACTTTTCGGACCAGCCACGTATAGTAAAATAAGGTGTTAGTGTGGTTGCCTACAAGAAACTAAACAAAAAAAAATGAAAATCTTTATAAAATCTCACATTTATTGATAAAAATTGGAATTTCAAGTCATTCTGTATAGTAGAGCGTTGCCTGCATCAAGGATTTTATTAAATTTTACTAAAAGAACTCAAAAAATTGAAAATCTTCACTAAAAAAGGTAGAAATTGAAAGATTTATTTTAAAATGTTGAAAAAACAGGAAAAGCTCTACCAAATTCACCAGAAAATCAAAAATTTGTATAAAATTCAATGCCCAATTGACTTTATGATCTAAATATGGAACTTGGCGGTCTGTGTTTGAACCATCTTAAGAGTTTTTCTTTGCTTTAGCCGAAATTTGTGCGTATATGGTTGCCTACGAAAACATCGAATATAGATGGAGCCACAAAATAATTATCGTACACGGGGTCATGTAGTGGTAGGAAAGCGGAGAAAAAACAAGAATAAATATTTATTTGATGGAGGCAGCATCGCTTGCGGCCGCCGCACACACACACAATTTACATTCATTTCTGCGTTTGACTTTTGTTTGGTTTTGCCTCGCACAAAATTATACCTACATATAGAACAAGCGTGTTCCTTTTTACTGCCCCCAAAAAAACAAAAAAAATTATCCATATTCACCATTCCTTTTGTTGTTTTCAACCAACCAAGCTTTGTTGATATTTTATTATTATTATGTTGGATGCCTGACAAACACACAATTCGTAATAAAGCAAATAATATTACGCATCGGGTTGAATGATATTTATCGTGTAAATATTGAGCAATATTTGTTCGAACACACGCACATACGAGTACATGCTCGAATGATGATGATGATGTCGATAATCGATGATGAGATGATCATGGCGCACAGTGCAGTGAAATTAGCCGAATAAAGAAATTAATCGGATGTGAAAAGAAAAAAACAAACAAAAATTGTATAAAAAATCAAAAATAAAGAGTTGTCACGGTCAGGTGCGCACTTTTAGGGAATGAGCTCGCGGGTTTTAGATATACATACGTGGGTGATCCGAAAAGTTTCCACAATTTTCTGATAAAAAACGCAATTTTGAATGAAATTATAAAGGAATTTCGGTATTTTTAAAACAATTTCGTCGAAAAACATGAAATTTAATCAAATTTTTAAGTTTTTTCTTGTTAAAACTGGCAAAATCTTGCCAATTTACTCTAATATTTATACGGTTTAAAGATTTTTATTATAAAAATTGTCTAAAATCGTTAATTTATTTAAATTACTGCCTTTAAAAGATAGTTTTCTTCATAAATTGTCACTACAATATTTAAAAATAAGTATAATTCTGCTAAATTTGTGATTTTTTAAGTAAAATTTGAGTAAAATTGATAAAATTCTTGCACTATTTGAGCGATTTTCTAATAAACGTTGGTTGAAATTGGTGAAATGTAAAATGTACTCAACTTTTTGTTGTGTTTTAGAGTTAAAAATGTGCAATGTGGTAAAATTTTTGCATTATTTAAAAAGTTTTCTAATAAAATGTTGGTAAATCTGGCGTTTAAACACCATAAAATGTGTGATTTACTCAAGTTTGATGTGAAAAACCTGTAATTTGATTAAATTTTTGAGAGATTGACTTAAAAAGTTGCAAAAATATAATTTTTAGGTGATGTAATAGAATTAATCGGATGTAAAATGCGTGTTGTTATTGGGTGGGATAAATGTTGCTTTTATTTTTTGGTGGAAGAGGCACACGCCGGCGCTAATTAGCACAACAGCAACAATGATGACGCTTTGTATCCACCACCACTTGTTTACCCATCATCGATCGGACGGCAGCGGCAATTTTGTTTGTTTGTTGTAAATTATCGCCTGATGTGTGAATGAAATCGCGCTAATTGGTAATCGAATTAATTCAATTAATAATTTTTTTGCGGTTTTGTTTGTGTGGAAGCCAAGCAAAGGAACACGACGTTAAAGATTAAACGTGTGTAAATACAACGTCGAACTGTGTGTGTGTTCGGTGGTGGTAATCTTGCATTTATTCTGGGGGGATGGAAATTTACCGAAGGGATGGTGGCGTCGCTTGCAAATTGTAAGTTACTACTCGTGCTTTAATTGTAATTAGTATGAAATTGTAATTAAGGCGAACGAGTGAGATGGCGCTAGCAAACGTACGTGCATCGTCGTCGTCGCGACGCCCGCCCCCGAAACAAAACATGATGATGGATTTCGGCGGTGCGCTGTGGTATGGTGGAGAGAAAGAGAAAGGGGGTGGAAATGGTGGTGGTGGGTAGTAGGGCGCGCGCCGACATTGCGCGCTGATGTGATTTCTAACCCAATTTGCGGTTGTTGGGAACGCTTCGCGTGGCGCGCACTTTTTTGCTGTTCGTTTGCAATTTTGACAACAACCACATTGTATCATAGATTTGGTTTACTTTTTTACATTTTAAAACATAAAATTCTTTAAAAATTACATTAGAACTCAATTTTTTAAGCCAATTACCCATAAAACCAATCAAATTACACATTTTTCCGGTTAAACTCGAGTTTAAAAGCCAGCTTTGCCAACTTTTATCAGAAAACTTTTTTAATAATGCAAAAATTTTATCACATTGCACATTTTTAAGTCTAAAAACTAACAAAAAGTTGAGTAAATTTTACATTTCGCCAATTTTCAACCGAATTTATTAGAAGATCTCTCAAATAGTGCAAAAATGATATCAAATTACACAATTTTCACTTCAAACTTGAGTAAATTACCTATTTGGTAGTGTTTAAACGCCAGCTTTACCAACATTTATTAGAAAACTTTTTTAATAATGCAAAAATTTTATCACATTGCACATTTTTAACTTTAAAACATAACAAAAAGTTGAATATTTTTTAAATTTCACCAATTTTCAACCAAATTTATAAGAAAATCGCTCAAATAGTGCAAGAATTTTATCAAATTTGCGCAAATTTTACAAGTTTTCACAGAAAATTACTTAAAATTCACAAATTTAGCTGAATTATACTTATTTTTAAATATTGTAGTGACAATTTATTAAAACAACTATTTTTAAAGGCAGTAATTTAAATAAATTAACGATTTTAGACAATTTTTATAATAAAAATCTTTAAAATGTATAAATATTAGAGTAAATTAGCAAGATTTTGCCAGTTTTAATAAGAAAAAAACGTAAAAATTTGATTACATTTCATGTTTTTCGACGTTAACATGCCAAAATACTAAAATTTCTTTAAAATTTCATTTAAAATTGCATTTTTTATGACAAAAATGTCAAAAATCATTAAATTTTCTAATTTTTGAAAGCAACAAAAACATTGATTGATGTGCAAAGATCGCAGGTCTAAGCAATCTAACCAAGCAAAATGCAACAACACAATTCATTAATTTACTTATATTTAATTCAATCGGACGATATGCTGCCGTTGTTGTTTTTCCATCCGGCTTGTCAACAATATGCTACCAGCCAGCTTGATTGAATAATTGCACTCGATGATTGCATTACATTGCATTGCATTTACTTTTTGGGGGGTTGGCCACCGTCGTCGATGTGTTGTTGCTGGCGCTTATAATATAACGATCAACATTGTCAAAACAATGATGATTTAATTCACACATCAAGCAAGCGAATTCATCGTTTGTTATGCAACACAACAAGCAACAATTTGTTGCTGCTTGAAAAAATCAATGTTTTATTAATAATAAATCAATTAAAACACGAATATTATTTTTGATATTAAGGCAAGCGCAAATCGATAAAATAATAAATTCACGTCCATCCCTGTATATCTACATCAATAATTGCGTAATATATAAAATAAAAAGGCGGTGCACGGTGATATTAACGAGACGAAAAGCCTAAAAAATATTGCAAATCATTAAAATTGTGTGTGGAAATAATAATAATCGGGAAAAACAACGCCCACTTGACAACGATGTTGAAAATTCGACTCGCAAATATGATATTACAATGTTGAAGGCGGCGTTGCATTTACCACAGCCTTCTGCAAATTTATCGAAACGGGGAAAAATTCAAGCAAACCATTACGATGACGAAATGTAACGTAATGTAAAAAACAAAATTTGTTTATTTCAATTATGGCGGCGGCGCACACAGGCGATGTACTTGCTATACCACCGAAAGCATATAGAAAGAAAAAATCTACTAAATCACCTACCTATTTTATTAAATACGTAGCTGCATGAATTAATTAAACAAAAAAAATCACACAATCCTAGCAGCACTGATGATGAATTAGTAGTAATAACGATTTCCACATCGCACACAACATCTTCTGGCACTCACAATGTACGACGATCGCAGCACATATTTAATAAAATGTAATCACATCTTCGCAGCGTATCCACCGCACGCACTAATTACCACCGCCAATTCAATATATCGAATTTTGATCTAAGTGATATAGTTTTATTATTATTTGATAAAAAAGTGTTTGTGTGTGTTAATAATGGCGGCGTTCGACGCGCGCACTTCCTAACACTACAACGGCTCGATTAGAACTGAACATGAGCAGCTCAATATGGCGTCGTCCGACGACCCCCACCCATTGCTATCAGCGCCATCTACTATGAGTTCATCATTCTAACACAGTAGAAAAAATAATATTTAAATCAATATGTGCGCTATATGTTGTAATTAAAATCGCATTATACGCACCGATGCATAATTTATTCTAATGCGTTCGCTCATTTTACAATCATCATAAAAGAATTAATAATGTTGCTGGTTAATAATTTACACATAATAGTATATTAAATGGATATGTATCGTTTAGTACAACACAAGTCCTCGGTAGTATAGTGGTCAGTATCCCCGCCTGTCACGCGGGAGACCGGGGTTCGATTCCCCGCCGGGGAGAATTTTTTTTTTATAAAATTTTCAATTATTAGTTAATAATTGCAATATCGACGCACATGCTAATGGAAATCTTGCGTAATCCATTGTGTGCATGATTTACCATTACAAACCACCCCTGCAAATGTAAATGTAAAATGTTCGGTTGGTTGACGATACACAAAATTCATTCATTTTTTTGTTTTCGAACATTGAAATGCAATCAAGGTGGCTTTTTTTATATTGCTGCTTACTAATCGGAACAATGCGATAATAAAAAAGCGGAAAAAATGCGATTATTAAGCATGAGAATGGAAAAATACGATACGACTTAAATGTTTTTGGTTGCCTATAGGAAAAGCAATAAAATTTTCAACATTCGTGCTTGGTCGTGGGTGTTCGTGAATAATAATGGGTTGCCTAATTCAAAATAATGTGAAAAAACCGTGAAATAAACTAAAAAACAGTAAAAAAGTGGAAAAAGACTCGCAGAAGTGTGAAAAACAGTGAAATACAGTAGAAAAACAGTAAAAAGTGGAAAAAACACACGCAAAAGTGTGCAAAAAAAAACAGTGAACAGTGTAATACAGTAAAAATAGTTTTTATGCCTAGCAAAACTAAACTTAGCACATTTTTTTGAATTTCATGTGTTGTGGGTTGCCTGTAACGCGTACGAGATTAATCGTGCATGTTCGTGATGTCCATTTACGACATTCGTCAACACTTGTTGCAAAGAAAACACGATATGTTTTAGAGAATTGCAGGACGATTTGTTACCATCAAACGAAATGACACACACAAAACACCACTTTTTCCATGCTGGCATGACAAGAGGACATTTTAGTCCAGTCATTACGATTGCATTATTGCATGCGTCACGTCACGTACGGCCAATGATGAAGTATCCACTGAATTATGCAACCAAACGACCTCTTCTTCCATCTAATTCTTTATACTTTTTTCCTCTCTCTGGTTGTGTGTTTATTGTGAGGGGGAGAAATAAAATCGCCCGAAACGTAACTGCTACTATCACTTTGATGTTGGGAGCGCTCTTGGAAAATTTAATTAAACGTATTTCATAAACAGAAATGCACAAACAAAAAAAACTTGTTGTTATGTATAATGTGTTGCCTACAAACGTTCTCATATACATTTTTTGCTGTAAACGCACCTAATCGGCTCATGCATGAATGGAAACGATTTTGATGCAATGCAACAACACAAAGAGCTTACTGGACATTACGCTTACCTGAATAGGAAAAAATTGTTAATTCAATTACTTTTATTATTATTGTGTGTGACACTTGCATGACAATTTTAATTATTTTAAATTTTTTATTTTATTTCTTCTGAATAATGTATATTTAGTTACATACATCACAATCAACTCAATTATTTTAATAAAATTATTGCTTATTAATTATTAATTGTGCTTTATTTAGATAATTAGCAATTAAATATTAATAAACAATAAATTTATAAAAATTTTAAATTTAAAAATATCCGTGTAGCGCCATCTAGGAACTAATAACCAAACAAAGATCTGTCAAAAATTAACATTTTCATACTCATTTTTAATTATTTTAATGCAATTAACGACTAATTTTATGACTAATTTTTAACAATTATTTATAAATTATGCGTTTTTAACATTTATTGATGTTAAGCCATCTAGAAGCAAATGTAAAAACAAATTCTGTCAAAATAAAATTTGACATTATTGTTGAAGTGTGATGACAGCACTGTGATAATTTAACTAATCGTATTAGAAATGTAATTCCACTAATTCATAGTTGAATCAATATTTACGTTTGTTTTTTTTTAATTATTTTGTTACTGCCTTGTTTGTTTGTTGATACAATACAATATATATATTGAATGATGAGTACTAAGAATTGGGAGCGGGCGTGGAGCAGTGCGGAGATCGCTGCGAATGCATCAAAATGGAGCTTAGCAGGTGATGCAGGTTTATTAAAACATTTAGAGGCGTTCTCGAAAGTATATTCATCATCGTAACGCAGCCGTTTAGTCTAATTGAATGTTGTGAATGTTTTGTAGGGGCTGTTCGAGCAGGCGGATGCAACGTGCGAGCAGCTACAAACGTTGGAGAGTGAGCTGACAAAGACTGAACTGGGATTGGAGCTGGCGCAGAATCGTTTCGATAGCTTTAAGGATGTGCAATTCATGGAGAATCGCGTGTACGAGGACGATGAAACGCTGCCGGAATCGAATCGCGATGTAAGTCTAACCTCAAATAATGAATACACAAACAAACCACTAGTTGATTGTTTATACTTTTTTTGTTTTTGTTTTGTAGGTGAACGAACCGAACAGCGACGAGCAGGCTCGCAACGATCTCATTCAAGCTGTAGTCGATGGCATGACAATCTTTGATAAATACTATGAGAAAATTGATGTGGTCGCAAGTGATAGCGATGAGAGCGATGAAGAGGCTTTGAATAAGAAGTAAATCAAAACAAACTAAATTATTATAATTTTATACTTACTTTATTTTAGCTTTATCTTACGCCCGATTGATCCGTACTTTAATCGTCCACTGCCGCACGTAATCGGCAGCGATGCATGGCATGCCAGTCCTTATGTCGGGCTGGAAGAGTCGGAGAGCGAGGATGAGGATGCAATCAGCAACGAACGGTCAGCGTCGCCGGAATTTAGCGATAGCGATGAGGAGGCTGATTTGCCGATCAGTAATCGGCGTAGCGATTCGCTTAAGGATAGCGACAATTCGATTCCGGTTAAGGTAGGGTTCATTCTAACTAAGTCTGATTAGAACAAAGATTTTTTGTAATTAAATTTTAGGAGAAATTTGTACATTTTAAAGATAATTTGGCAAGTTCTAATCAATTTCTAGGCAAAATTTATTAAATTATTGCTTTCTTTAACAAAATTTAATCAATAACTGCTCCATTTTGTAGAATGCCTTGTTTTAATCTTAATTCTAATATAAATTTGCCTTCAAAACTGTAAAAGTTCCGAGTTACTAAACAGTAATATAGTTCTTCGCTACAATCATCTACAATTGTTGTTTGCGACGATACCATTGTCCTTTAATTAGTATGATTGTAAAATTTTGTAGTATTTTCATGATGCGGGTGTCCAATTCAATTCACCCGAGGTGTAGCGGCGAGCAATGCTGTTGAATTTTACAAGGAAAACCGAAAATTTTACTTCTTTTACTTCCGGAAAGCTGACATTTGATTGTTTACAAAGAAAACACGATGAAAAGCGCGTGGAGAATTAATGAAAATCATAAGCGAGAGACAATTTGACATAAAACTCGTATTTTTCGAGCTATTTTCATTGCTTGCGAATACAATGTTTTTGTCTAAAAATGTATCGTGCCATCGATTATCCTGCAAAAACAGCTTTCTTTATAGCTGCATGAACTATACCAGCTTTAAATCCATAATATTTGTTTCGGGGGAACCTTTCTAACTGTAAGAAAGTAAAACAAGTATAGAACGACATTACTATTTGGAATCTATACTCTTATTGCATATTATAAAACAGTGTGAAGAACGCTGAACTATTATATTTACGTTTTTTTTGTACGTGTAGGCTCCGTTATCGTCGGCCAACTTCGCCGAACAGCTCGCCTCACGCCTAGAAAACATCGCCGTCGATCAATCCGAGGTGAATCAGCGTCCCATCCAGCCAGCCAGTAGTAGTACAACCACCACGATGCCACATCAACGTTACGGCGGTGGAGGTAATTAACAACAATAAAATTTTTTAGCTTGCCTTTGATGAAAATTTTTTTTGTTGTTTTTTACATAGGCCGAGGTGCGGCACCGCCACTAATTGATGATCAACCGCCCCTTGATGATGACTTTGCGGTTGGACAGCAGCAGGGAATGTTCTCGGGAGGTGCTGGATTGTTCGACGACGATAATGATGAATCGGATGAACAGCAGGATGATAGTCCATTATGGCGGGGGAATGCAAGTAAAGATAAGAAATTTATTTCAGCAGCAGCAGCAACAGCACCAACGTTTGTTAACGATGAACCGCCACCATTACCAGCGATGGTGCAAAAACCGGCTTCAAAAGTTGTGTCGCTGTTTGATGATGACAATTTCGAGGATGAATTTGAGAATCAAAATGAGGGACTTAATAATAGTAAAGAAGCAGCAACAGCATCAACATCAACAACGCGTCATGTTGAGAATGTTGCGCGTAAAAAATACTCACTGTTTGATGATGATAATGATAGCGATGAACATACGTCCTTATTCGATACGGATGTTGTTAAAAAGCAACAATCTTTGTTTGATGATGATTACGATGTATTGCCACCGGTCAAAAAAGACGAATCACTGTTTGTTAGATCCCAATCGCTTTTTGATGATGAAGATGATGATTACAACTTTAACACATCGAAGAAAATTATTCCACCTATCAAACAACAAGATCAAGCGTTATTTGATGAAGGTGTGCATGCAAAATCCTCACCGCACGACGATCTCTTCACAACAGATGAAACAGATGATCACAATCCGCCCGGAAAACTCACCGTATCCGGCATGTCTAAGGCGATGTTCAATGAAGAACCGCCACCTTTGCCGAAACAGTCACTATTCGATGACGATAGTGACGATAATGCATCGCTATTTGGCGTTGCAGCGCGTAAACAATCACTGTTTGATGATGATGATGATATTATCGATGAGGATGAATCGAGTGTGTTTATCGATAAGATACTGAGTCAGACAAAGCGGAAAATATCGCTGTTTGGCGATGACGATCAGCCGCCATCTTCATCGAAAACATCATCAAGTAATGATGAAAAAGCCAACGTGATATTTGGTGCGTCTTCCACAACCAATGAAACATCACAACTAAAACAATCATTGTTTGATGACAACACATTCCAAAAACAATTATTTGTTGATGACGATGACGAAGTTGGCAGCAAATCGTTGATTGGTGGTGATGGCGTAGCAGCAGTAAAACAATCAATGTTTGATGATGACGCTGGCAGCAAATCGTTATTGATTGGTGATACTACGAAACAATCATTGTTTGATCAATCAGCTAGTAGCGCCGCTAGAAAAGCGTCGCTTGATGCAGTAAGACAATCATTGTTTGATGATGATGAAGATGATGATAATAAACCACCACCGCTACCATCAGGAGGTACTACCACCACGCTGTTTGACGATGTGGGTGATGATGACGATGATGAAGTGGCGTTCGACGATGACCATGATTCCCCGCCTGCTACAACAACAAATGTACATCGTCCGCCTCCTAACCTCAAACTGTTCGACGACGAACCGCCACCGCTTGACGACAACAACATGGCGGTGCGATCATTGTTCGACGCTGATCGGAAATCGATACAAAGTAAGTAAAGTTGATGCAAAAACACTTTTACATTTCTGGATTTAATCATTTTTATTGTTTGCAGAACCCCAAATCGGTAAGCTAAAACACAATTTGAACATAAACGTCGCTGCATTGCTGCCCGGAGCTGGTTTGATGAGCAAAAATCGCCTATCGTCAAGCGGGAGCGTTGTTAGTGTTGGAAATATTGAAAATGTTGATAGAGTTGATAGGCTTGATCGAATCGAAACGGCATCGACGCCATCACTTACTACTTTTACTAGTCATGATGATAATCGCGTTGAGACGTTGCACAGCATGACGAAAGTAAGTAAATCTTCTAAAGTTGTGGTTCAAAAATAGTTTTAAGTTTTCCTTTTGATCTCCAAGACAACAATTAAGATTCTTTGGCATGTTGTAACTCGAACTTTTCGAAAAATAGTTGAGGTTTTAGACTTTACTGAATCTACATTAAAAAGAAAACTCTTTGGACGTCGCTAAAATACCGACTGGTCTTGATAGAAGTGAGCCAGTTTACAAAATTCGCAAAAAACATTAATGTGCAACTACAGTTCAACCTTTGATGCAATTTTTTCGTAGATTATACTAAAATCTATTGTGTTGTCATATTTTTAAGACTTGGACGATGTGATTGTGCATTAAAATGAGCTTAAACTCGGTTGCTTTTACTCTTCCATTACTACTTGTTTGATATGCTAATTAATGCATTACTTTTTTTGTAGACGCGGGCACGCATTCTAGTCAAACGCAGACCCTCCTCGCGCAAAGCCCGACGTGCAGCCATCGAGCAGCAACCAACAGACGACACCACTTCCACAGACGTGAATCGCAATGAAATCGACGATAGCATCAATGATGAGGATTCGAGTAATGGTAATAATAGTAGCACGCAATTACTAACAACACCACCACCAACAGCAGCAGTAGCACGTAGTATATTCAGTGACGATGAGGACGATAATATGTTTGCGAATACATCGAAACCACCACCACTTCAACAACAACAACAACAAGGAAA
>JARJDW010018777.1:0-24176 GCA_030264715.1 Adinopsis sp. GC000173 | reverse complement strand
CGGAAATGCTCTCGTGTTAAATTCATGTTTTCTCAAACGCGCTAACTTGAAATACCTCTCACAATTAAACTAATTAAGATATTTTGATGAGTCAAATGGCACAAGCATTAGAAACAAATAAATATTACGTAGCCTAACAACCAATCACGTAGCACGATGTTTAGTGCCATCTTGCGGAAACTTTCGGAGCTACCTACGTATTTAGAAAGCCAAGCACTATTTCTTTGGTTTTCTTGACATCGGCAAGGGTTGATGCTCGTTTGTAGCATTCTTAGTTTTCAAACCCTTTTCTACTTTCTTTTAACTGTTTTTTAAACATTTCTACATCTAAAATTTCATTCCTCAAACAAAATGTCATGCAATTTTTTTGTACAATATTTTAATAACCACCGCATGCACTTTTAGCATCGTATAACATTTGACGTAAAACAAAAATTAATGAATGTTTTGATGTAAAAATTGTTATAGATGTTTATTACAATGCTTGCAAGTTCTAAAAAAATATAATTGATGTACGCTTTATGTTGGCTAATTAAATTGAAAATTGGTCTTACTTTTTGGACACAGTAGCATTATTAAAATCAGGAAAGCTTAAAAATTAAAATATTTTTAGACACCTAAATACAATTTCTGTTTGCTCTAGATTTTACTTATTTTATTGAAAAGTCGTTGAAAGTTTATAAAGCGCTTACNGAAAAATCAGCTTAATGCAACAATGCACTCTACAATGTGTTTTATAAATAAAATTGCAATAACTGCTTAAGTAGGTTATATTTTATTAAATAATAAGCTTGTGTTTCGCGTATTGTTGTTGTTGAATTATTGTTTGGCAACAAGTTTTGTATCATATGTGAAGATTAAACTGATAACCTTACAGATTATTTCAGTAATTAGGTTAGCTCTATACATACTTAATCGATATAACGGCACGATGCACAACAACATGATCAAATTTTAAATCATATATAAATAAAGCATAAATTATAGTTATTACTAAAAAACAGACAGAAAACGCGCTTTCGGCATGAAGTAGGTATGCATGTCGCATGATTTTTATCAATTATTTTTGAGACTTAATAAATTCCAAGCCTTTATGAGTATTTGAAGCGTTGTCACGCCGACTATTTTATTTTTTAATAAATGAATATTTTATGTCACCTAATCATGGAATACCTACTTACTTTTCAAGAGTTTTTTATTGGTTATTGCTGTGTCGTGAAAATCATTTGAATTGCTTTTCGCTTCATACTTCGGCTTACCTGAACAGAAATTTGATTTTAATTAATAATATAAAATGTTATATCTAATTTTGGTATAAAATTATGTAAGTAATAAAATGTTATAAACTTTCAAAATATTATAATTTTGTTTAAAGACGTATGTCTACGCACAAATTTACATATACAGGACGTTTTCTTCTAAAGTATACATAGGAAATATAATTTACTCGTATATACTTTTTAGTATCTCTACCGAGATTCTTAAATATTGGAATTTGGATGCAACTTTTCTTTGTGTATGGGGGGAATTTTTAAAGATTTTTTTCAATTCTTTATGAGTTTTGGCATTTGTATCAAAATATTTGGGGATTTTTATTAAAATTTCAGAAAAAACGAGAAGAATACAGTTATATTTGCTATGTACCTGGCTGTCCGAAAAGTTTCTAGCCTTTTTAGTAATTTTTAGTGCAGCTCCAATTATCTTTTAGTATCACCACGTTCACTTAAACTAAAAATTTTTGATGGATTTTTCTTTGCGTGGAAATTTTTGCGACTTTCTTCCGATTTTTCTTTGATATTTGGCATTTTCCATCAAATCTTTTAGCGACTTTCCTCAAACTTGATAGAAAATAGAGAAGAACGAAAGTTCTTCTCAAGTTTGCATCGCTTTTAATAAAAATCCTTAAATATTTTGATGGAAAATGACAAAATCTAAGAAAAATCAAAGAAGAAAGTTGCAAAAAGTTCCAGTACAAAGAAAAATTTATAAAAAATTTTTGGTTTAAGTGACGTGGTGATGCTAAAAAATAATTTTGGGCTGCACTAAAAATTATTAAAAAAAGCTAGAAACTTTTTGGACCACCCACGTATTTGAATAAAACGCACTGTATATATTAGATATGATTAACATTAGTTAGTTTCAAGTTTTCTTGTTTGATATTTTGTAAAATTTGCATGTCTTCAGATTGTTCTTAAGGTTTTCAATATATTACCAGATACTAAAAAAATATTTTGAAATAGGTACTTATTAAATATATGTATATATAATATTATATATTTATTTATGTTTTTATTATTTATAGAAATGTATATATTGTAGGTAAAGTATTTTTTTTATAAAATAATCATACGGAATTAGTGTATTCAATAAAAGCTTTCTGCCTGTAATGTCCTACCTATCTAATTATTTAATTACAAATCAGTTTATAGGAGGTATCAAAGTACAAAATGATATTTTTAAGTTAATCAATGCAAATTCTATGTAATTATGCAGTGTGTATTTACACAAAACCACACAGTTGCGGTTTCAATCAATGCAAAATTACAAAAAAATGTATCAGCTACAATATAGGCGCTTTTTAAATATAGCTTTTCATGCGCGCACAATGCGAAATTGTAGTATATTATGAAAATTAATGATTACGATAAACAAAACCGCAATATTAATTAATAAAACGAAAGAATAATGATGAATTTCCACGCAATCTATCAACGAAAATTAATTAACACGAATTAAATCATGCCGACGAAAAAGAATAAAATATGAAGACGCAAATTTTAAGCGACAGTTATTTAAAACTTCCTTAATTTGACATAATTTGTCTGTGAGAAATTTTTACTTTATGATAAAAATGTATATTTAGAAGCTTACTTATACTTATCGCTTATTTTGCACATTTTCTGAGCTGACCCAATTTTTCGCACGAACACCAAAATGTCATCATTTATAATTTTTTCCGTTTCAGTTCATTCGGAAATTCCGTACAATAATTGTGCCAATATGGAATAATTGACGTTTTTAATTTTAATTAGGTAATTGAGTTAAATGTTAATCATTTTTTTTTGGTAAAAATTTCCGCTAACAATCCAATTTAAAACCCAATTTGATTTAAGTCGTGATAAAAAGAGCGCTGTAGCTTAATTGATGATGGCTGAAGTGAATTTTTTTTTCGAAAATACATTAAACAAAGAGTAATTCACGAAAATTAGAGAAAAACAGCTTAATATGTAATCGATTTTTAATCACTTGAAAATTTATAGTTTATAAAATAGCAACTAAAAAATCTTAAATGAAATAAAATAAATCGTGTTGATTGGAACAAAATGTGTTGTTTAATAAAGAATGTTAACTGTGTCACAGTAGAAAAATTAATTAGCAACATGTCAAAATATAAATGATAATTTTGTAGTAAACACTTACATTGCAACTGCAGAAAAATCTTAATTTCCTTGGAAATGAAATTGGATAAATCCGCTTGAGTTAATTGATGAATCTCAGAATAAAGAATAAGGAATATTCTGGGAAATGTTTTTCAATAGAAACTTGGAAAATGTGCAAATAATTTTATTCTGATTCAATTATAATAGAAATTGGTTAATATCATATTAAAAATGTTAATTAATTGTTAATTCTGTCGTAATCTTTAATATATGTTAATGTTAAAGTAATTTAAAAATTTACACTTCTTTCGTATGAAATGAGATAAATATGGAATGGAACATTCTGCAAAATGTATAAACAATTTGATTTCGATGTTAGTTAATCGTTAATTTTTTAGTGAATATATCTTTAAAATACGTTAATATTAAAGTAATTTAAAAATAGAATAGTGAACATTCTGGAGAAGCACAAATAAATATATTTTGATTTCAGTAGAAATTAATCAATTGTTTGGCAAATAAATTTCCAAACTCCGATGATGACAAACTAATTTAAAATTTTTAATAGGATAAAATTCTTTTAGTTATTTCGATAAAGTAGTGAACATTTTCTGAAGAGTGCGAATATAATTGTCACGAACAATTGGACAATCCTAAAGAAATTAGAAACTGTTTTATAAAATTCCTTCACTTTTTGAACAAAGTAAAAAAATGAATCAATTTTAAAATAGAATTGAATAAAATATTATTGACTTAATTGATGATTGTTAGAATGTAGAATGTTAATCATTTTTTTGAAAAACGCACGAATAAAATGGTTTCTAAATTAGGAAATTGGAAAATGAAAGAATCATATTGACCATTTGCTACGTTTGCATTCGGAACAAATAAATTAGGCAGGTATCGTAAATAATAAAATAAATATTTTAAATTAACAATGGAAATACACAGCTTGAAATCAATAAGTTCAATGTATTCATAAAACTATATTATATATTTTTTTAACATATTTAATTACGGTGCAAAACCATAACGTAAATCTCATTGAAAACTAATTTCAAAATGTTAATATTATTGCAACTTGTTTATTAAGAAAGCAATTTTGGAATGATTGCGTGATAAAACAAACTAGCTGCCACATTATTATACTTTGTCATGTTTCTTCCATACATATACGCCTGCTTACTTATTTAGATTCGCCGAATGCGAAAAAATACATTGTATTTTTTGTTGCTGGCGCATACGGCAAAGTGATTTAGCGCAATTCGAATAAATTCCTTGAGTTTATTATTGAGATTTTTGTACGTCGCGATCGTTATTTGTTTTAATAAAATAGGAAATTTAGTGTTGCGCTGGGATTGCGTTCGATAGAAGCAGCAAAAAAGAGGCGTTGGATACGAAACGAGAGAAAAGCAAAAAGCGGGCGGAAAGGAAATCTTTGATTCGGATTCAAAGAGGAAGAAAAGTGTGTATCACTTGATTTTATTACATTTACTCATTGTAGTATATTTTATTTAGCTTGTTTCCGCGCGCACCGAATTTTTCGCCTCGTCGTCGCTGCTGTACTGTGTGCCATGGTTGTTGTTGCTAAATAAAAGCGTGACATTTAACACATTTTATTGTGCTGAAACGTTGTTTTGTTTAGTTCTTTGCTCAGTCGTGCGTGTAGTGTTTTATAAACGCTATTCAGATCTGGGCAATATTTTATAATTCCTCCTTTTTTCACTCATTGCTCCCTGCGTTTAACGTAGCGCCGGTAAAAATTCATAAATATGCAAATTTATTGTAGATGCTTGTTAAAACAAGTATAGATCTTTTCAATCTGGTAAATATTGTAATATAATAACCACGGAGCTGTCAGTGAGTGTGAAGTTAAGATGATTGATCTGCCACATGTATTTTTTCTCTTTCTGCTAAATTGAGCAGGCGAGCAAACTTTCATATTTTTGTGTATGTATTTCTATGGCCCTCTCATACAAATCGTTAACTAATTTAGGCTATATAAGCGCTTAAGTTGCGTTTCTAAGTGGGCAAAATAAGTGATTAAAGCTGAATAAATGTTTGATTTTCTAAGAGAAAAGTTTTACTGCAGATGTTGAAAAATTTCTACGCATCACTTTTATGCGCTTAATGAGGATTCAAGTCTTTAAAACTACATACATTTTTTATATTAACTGACTTCATTTTTTCTTATACATACTTTTTAATAATTGTACAAATTATTGCCTTAAATGATACAAATGGGGGTTGAGGGAAGAAAGTTTGTAATGAAGCATTTATAAGCATTTAAAATGGTTATATTTTTCGTTGTGATGATAATACGATCTTGAAACGAACAGAACACATGCGTGGTTTAATTATTGTTAGGTTTTTAAATATTTGAGGCAGTTAGGTGGTTTCAATTGTCGCTTTTTGCCCTTAAAAATGGCTGATTCGCTTTGTGCCTGTACCAAATCTGACCAACATTCAGTGATCCTATTTTTGCGTTTAGAAGCTGTATCGCGGGCTGAAATTCATCATAGACTTTTGCTATAGTACGGGAATATTGTGTTATCTTAATAGAGGGTCTAGAATGAATTTTGGCCCCTGATAATCCTTGCCACTACAAAAAATGATGATGAACGGTGCTCTTACTTGGTGCAAGCAGAGAGCGGAGCAATCATGCTTAACGGCAAAAAGGCGACAAAAGAGACAACTAAACTGGCTCAAATGCTTAAAGACCCAACAATAATTAAATCATACATGTGTTCTGTACTTTTCAATACTACACTACCATTATAACCAAAATAATAACCACATTGGGGATAATAATTGACTTACCACCGTAGTAATGACAATAATATGCGCTAAAATCAATTGCATATAAAAATATATATCTACTTAAAGTATTGGAATATATTATCTCTATATTTTTATTGAATTTATAATATTATTACGTTTTTCTTTAGTGCAATTGTGGAATAATGCATTTTATCGTATATACTTTCAAAATAATATATCTGTTAAGCATAGAAAGAAAAACAAAATAATCTACTATCTACTTAAAAGCTTAATTTTCAATGTTATTTATGATTATAGTAATAATAATTTTTATGGAGCGTATTTTTCCATGTGGAAAAATGAATAAATTTACTACTTATTAAATATTTTATGCGATGAGTAGTTTGTGAGTAACTTTGTTGAAAAGTTTTTTCTATTTTTGAAATGAAGCCATATCGCTTAATTTATTATAATTAATTCTATTTAAAGTTGTTATACTTATTAAAAGGACTAAGTGCAGTTGCACTTGTTGTTAATAGAAATTTTAGTTTACTCGGCTAGTTTATAATTCTATTGACTGGAAAAACTTTTGATAGAATTATTGTACGTTTAATTAAAATTTTATGTCTGCCCTCTTCTTCTTTTTTTTTAAATAAATGTTCAGCAGCTGCCTTTTGCGAGTTCCATCTTAGATTAAAGTGGGAATAAACTTGTTTCGTTTTTTATCAAAATAAATAATGATTGCTTTGAGATTTGGTGATAATATAATTGTATTTTTAATGCAACACCGACGTTAATTTCGACTTCTTTCAAATAACAGTTTTTTATTGCTATCTAACGAATCACGTATTTTTGTATCTCATAATAAATAAATTCAAATATGTAATATTATTTACATACACTCATACGTTGGAAATACAACAATTTTTGATTTTGTTAAGCATAAGAATCTTTTAGCATCCACATTTATACACCAGAAATTGATCGCAAACAATCGAATTTTAGTTTCTATCCGATGAGCACAAATTAGTCATGTAAAGCGGTTTTTAAAGTGCATTATTTTTAGAATATATATATATATATATATATAAAGTAAATGACAAATTTTTAAGCAAACTTTTTTTTATTAAAACAAATATTAATTGGAGATTTGTTTATAATATAATTGTATTTTTAATGCAACACAAACCTTAATTTCTACTTTTTCCGAATAATTTCTTTTTATTATTATCTTAACGAATCAGGCATCTATTATGTATCTGATAATAAATAAATTAAACGAATTTAACTAAACATCAAGTCACTATGCGTTTTAATAATTTAAAATAGCTTAGAAGACACTAACAAGCAAAATATGTCGAAAATGCAATTATTTCGATTTTTGTAGTACATATAAATCTTTTTGATGGCAAAAAAAAATTAAATTTTTATATTTATCTAATCAAGTCTATAAGAGTGGCTGTTAAAGTGCTAATGTTCTTAGAATGTATAAAACAAGCAATAAATAAAAAGGCCAATTTTATAAACATTCTTTTCCATTTACTATTATGTTATATATATTTATAATAGACGATAACTATCGATATTTATACTTTTGTAATGTCTGTCAAAAATACATTAGCAACGATATTAATGTTTCATAAAAACTTGGCTTAATATATAACATTTATTTGTCTACCAAATGCGTATTTTATCATAACGAAAATTCTGCTTTTATTTATCGTTTAAATTCCACATTTTCTCAGTTGACCTAATTTCTCGTATGAACAAAAAATAACATCGTTTATATATTTTCCATTTCAGTTAATTTTCATTGTTGTATACCTAGCATAAAAACAATAACTAATAGTTTTGAAAACAAAAAAGAATGTATTGTATTTATAAATGAACTTTTATGTTTTGCTATAAAATTCACAATTATTAATAGAAATTTATAATAATTCATTAAAATTTTATATACATGTATAAAGCTATATAAGTAAGCTAAAAAAGGAAAAATAAAATTTTACGCGTGCAAAAATAAACATTGATTTAAATTTTTATAGCATGTCATAAACGTATAAAATTTTATACAAATATATAGCAAAGGAAAATGTCTAAAATGCAATAATCAATTCCTTATCAGCTTTGCTTACTGAAGCGCATTTACGCATCTTTTAAACTGCTCTCTTATCATCGTCATCATCATCATCATATCAACTGTATGTTCAGCTTGTGAAGTGCTTACAAACGATGCTACAGCAAAATGAATAAAATGAGGAAAATGTAATTTATTCTTCTTATAAAAGCCGCTTGTAGCTTGTACTACCGCACACACACACACACACACACACACGCATGATATTAGAACGTTTCTCGTCCATCATTACTCTTACAAGAACACTTTGTACGCTACTCAAAGCATGAGGATTTAAATATTTAGCATTTAGCTTTGGATGTCCTTTTAAATGACGATGATGATTATTTCAATTATTTTTCATATTTTTATGTGAAGCTATAAAATAATGTTTACAAATTTCAATTAAACTTAAAAATTTAAACATAAAAGGTGGTTTTTCAACTTGTAATTAATAAAACACTTATGGTACATTTTATTCAAAGGTATAGAGGAGAGTGGGAGGGAATGCCGCACCCCTAAAAATAATTGGTAATTGTTCTTAAATAACAAATAACGAATAAATTGCAATTAATGTACATGAAAGAGCAATTAATATACTATCTAAATGAATATAGAAAATTTCCGAATTAATCTAATTCAGTATTAAAAAATCAAAAAAAGCACAAAGATCCTTAAGAGGTAATGGCAAAACTGGTACAGCAATTGCGCTCTAACAAATAAAATTGGTAAAAATGCTACATATTGTAAACTTGTCATTAAATATACAAAAATCACATCTATAAATATCAGGGATGTCCAGTAAACGCGATTCCGTATGGACCATCCTAAATATAATTCACATCTAAACCACCATTCGTTGCCTTTTTCCAATTCATAACAAATTAAGCTAGAAACGCCATTACCTCGTTGGGCAAATTTTATTTCTAGAAGATGTGAAAGGCAATCTAACGCAAATTATATCTTAAAATATTCAGCAATGCACAGCAGTATTTGTCTTTGTATATATATATTATCAATTTTGATGTGCATTTCAATTACAACTGAAACCACGTAATATTATATGCAAGGGCTGATAAATTTATTTGTTAAGAAATTGTCTTCATTTTGAATTAAGTTAGCTTACACACCGTTTGAAAAATACTGATGCGTTTTTCTGATCTCTAAACTTAACAATTTTTATGATTGAGTAGCTCGAGGCATTACTCGGCAGTCACCATTACCCAACTTTCCCCTAGTAGATACCTTTATGCAAAATAATTAAAAGCGCAACTATCTTTTATTTTTTAACTAATGAAATTAAACTTGTTCCTCATTTATAATATAACAACAAGAAAAATGAAAACCAAAAGAAATACAATAGACATTCCTACTATAATCAATAATAAAATTCCTTGCAAATTTAATCATTTATTTTATTTCAAAAATTCCTTTCGTAATTAATGAATTCAGTAACGTAATATTTGTTATTGTTTTCTTTAAAATGAATTGCAAGCCTAGAAACTAAGAATATAAAATATGCAGCAACTAAAATAACAAATGGCGAAGGGGCCCGGTTTAATTCAAACTGTCAAAAATCATTCGAAGTAGATTTGTTAACAAAAACATAATTGCAATAAAATTAATCGCAAAGTTTTCAAATTATTAATGTTTTATAATAAATTACGCTAAACAACAAAAGTTTGCAGCGTCAAATTGTTGTTTTTTAACAATTCAAATAAAAATGAATTCTCTATTATGCGCGACTATTTTTGCATCAGTGTTATTTAATTAATTAATAACGCTTGTAATAACATTTTTGTATTAACAAAAAATATTTGATTACAATGCCACCAAAAGTTATTATGGTCGATTTTTTAAAACATCGAGAGAATAAAACTTTTTTGCTTTATTGTACAAGTTTTTCTAGATTAAAGTTTTTTTAACGTATGAGGGTGTGTGTGTATGTGTGTGAGTAAAAAATGGAGCAAGTAAAAGTAACAAAATTGGTTTATATTGTAACTGAAAACATTCTTCTGCAGTCTAGACGCTCAGTGAAAGACGTCAATTCTATTTTGTAGCGATTTTTTACTTTGGAAAATATCGCATTTTTGAATTGTAATGTGTTGTTACAAATTTGATTACATAAAACGCATAAATAATTAACCGTTTCATGCAATGAATAATTGCAGCAACTTTGTTCAAACTTTTCCAAAATGTCATCGTTTATTTTATTTTAATAAATTCCGTTTCAAGTTTAGTTATACGCTGATTAAAAAGGCTGTAGTTGTGGTCGTTATTTTTCACTTACCTACATATAAGATTTTTATTATATTATATTTACACTGAAAAGTTTTACTGCAAAATTGTATGTTTTATAATGGATGTGTTTTATGGTTGTCATTACAAATTCAATTTATAATAGTGCTGGTGCTTATTTTACTAACATCGATGAATGATGTTGTCAGCTTAAAATTCTGTAAAAAATGTCATAAACTATTTAATATTTAACCTTGAAATATTTTTAGTAAAACATAAAAATGCTTTTCACAAATCAGATGTAATGATATATAAACATTCCAATGTGATCAATATAGAGTGGGTGGTAGATTAAAAATACTACTTCTAAATATTTTATATTTTACATCCAATTTTATCAATATGTTTAAATATGTATAGGTATATAAATTGCATAAAATTTGTAGGTCAGCTAGTAAATAGATAATATACAAAATGTTCCAGAATTTTGGTTATATTCTTTCAAGATAACCGGGGGATATGAATAAGAATTAATATGTGGAAATTGCACTTATTAACTAATTTGAAGTTTTATTCTGAAACTATCTTCAGTGACTTGCTTATCTACTTATAAAACCAATGCTTTTAAAGATAAACAGTATTTATTAAATAAATTTTTGTTTTTATTATTTAACCATTGAATACTGGAAGCAAATCTGACTAACTCTTGAAACCACTTCACAGGTTAAGATTTTATCTTGAGGAAACAAAATGTATGTATTAATTTACTGATGCTGGCATACTCTAATTTCGTAATATATAAATACACAAAGCGTCCATCCCTAGTATTAGAAAGTTCCAAGACAGTTGCATTTGGAAAATCATAAGAAGACAAACAAGCAAATGATAAGAAGTGACGGTTAAGTAAATTTTAAAATCTTACTGCTGGCGTTTTGAGGCGATTTTGTATCTATGGCTACTTGTCTAACAATATTTGATTTTCATCGAAAATCTGAAATTCTATATAGACGACTGTATTCATGTATTTAAATATTGCACAGCATACAATAAGCTTTT
This sequence comes from Adinopsis sp. GC000173, assembly GCA_030264715.1. NCBI lineage: Eukaryota > Metazoa > Arthropoda > Insecta > Coleoptera > Staphylinidae > Adinopsis > Adinopsis sp. GC000173. Next base: position 12,626 of record JARJDW010018777.1, on the reverse strand, counting down.
GTTTTCAGTGAGGTGTATGTTAAAAAATTCGATTGGCAAACATTTAAAAGTTGCAAAACCTTGTCTAACTGTATCTGATTGTTATTGAAACACTAGGACCCTGTATTCATGTATTTAACTTGAAATTGCTTGTGAGCGTACATAGTTATTGTTTTAATTGAGGGATATGATAAAATTTCAATTGGCAATAGGAGGGTCAGTAACATTAAAAAGTTGAAAAAACTGTCAAAGTATTTAAAATTTAAATGTAATATTTCTTAATTTGTAGTAAACTCTATTGAAATTGAACTTACACAAAATAAATTATTCAAATTAAGAAAAATACATTTAATTTCTATTAGAAATATAACTTGAAATTAGCCATCATTATAAATATTTTTTTTAGTAAAACAACACCTTTATTGTTGATTAAGCATTGTGCAAAATACAAAGGGATTCATTCGACTGCTTATATTGCAATGAAAATTGCTGCTAATTAATGCTAGTAGTGTAAAAGAATAACAGTAGTATTCATATGTACCATTACAACAAGTACATTACAAAGTAAAATAAATTATCGTATGTAAATTGCACGTCTAATTTAAATATGCAATAAAAAATCGTTCAATTTTATCGAGTATTTTGTGGCGTCTGAAAATGGAGCTGTCATTTACACGAGTAGCTTTTACTATTTTTCGTTGCAAATTACGCATATAAAAGATGTATAAATAACATAGAAAAGTGCAACTGAAAAGTGCACATTCTATAATATTTTGATTGATGTTGACCATGATATAAAATAGGTGATGTATAAAACTTATATAGGTGCATTAGAAGTTTAACCAAGCACCCTGGGCATAGAACTTTAACAACTTTTCTCGAGAGCTTGTTGACAGCTTATGTGCTTTGTCCCATAAGAATTGAGCACTATAAATGTAAGAAATTTGTTTTACAACTATTTGTTATTAAAAGTTGTTGTGTATGAGCGCCAGCTAATTGCTTAAAGTTTAACAATTACGGCGAAAACTCGAAGCATCAGCCGGCTTAAATTTTTATTATTATTATCCTTAATACGGCCGAGCTTTATTTATAATATTCAATATTATCATGGAAAACGCGCGCGCGGTTTTTTTCTCTTGTGAAACGTTTTTTTTTGTAATGCACTGCGGATTCTGAAAGGCCTTTAAAAACAAACAAAAAAATCGTACTTTTTTACGCAACATTGCACAGCAAAGATAAAAAAGAATGTTTGCTGGCTTTGTAGTTCGCAATAGTTGTTGCTACATAACTGCAGTTTACATTTACGTTAAAGGCATTTTTAATGGCTTTTTAAATGTTGCACACAAAACTACAACTTTTACAGATTTTTAATTAAATCTCTTTTAATAATAGTCATTGCGTAATAAATTATTAAACCAGAAAAATAATGTTACATTCCACGATGCAAATTAATACAATAAATAACTAGGAAAGTGTACAGCGGATGCATAATATTTTTGTTTTTTGTTTCCTAGTTTAAAGGAGATAAAAATTAAAATTTATTTAAACGTTTACGTTAAATTAAATCTATTGTCTGCGAATTGCTACAAATTGTTTAGATACCTCATAAACATTGTTTTTTTTTACTTTTACCACTAGAAATTTTATTCTACATTAATAAATTATCAACGTTTTGTTTTTGTGTCAAATTACATTGTTGAATTGGGATTATGAATTAAATGCGAATCAATAAAACATTAAAACGATAATTGTGTACCTGGAAGTTGTTAATTTTTATCTATTCATATAAAAATATTTAATTTGTAATGGAGTTATATATGTATATACTAAATGTGATTTTATGTAAAAATTATGAATTATGATTTAATAATGCTATAAAACATTAACTATTATCTGTGACATGGCACAAAATATAATATTTATTTTTATGCATATACATATACATATATAGTTCGTAAGTAAGCCACTTTTAATACTCATAATTTTTATTTATATACCTATGTGTATGCAGTTTTATATTTACTTATATTATAATTTATTTTAGTACATTTCAGTTCAACATATTTAAAACTTAATATGCTATTTAGGTAAAATATAATGCTATAGTATTATAAAAACTTAAAGCATTAGAAGTTTTTTTGTACTCCTTTGTGATAATGCAATATGAGTAAATATTATTGTATGCTATAAACGTTTTTCATATTAAAAGCCAAGAAATGAATACAAAACATTTCCGAATTAATGTAATTCAGTATTAAAAAATCAAAAAAGCGTAAAAATCATGAAGGGGTAATGGCGACACTGGTAGGGGAGTTGCGCCTCTATCAAATAAAATAGGTAAAAAAGCTACATATTGTAAACTGGTCGTTAAATATACAAAAATCACATTTGTAATTATAAGAGATGTCCTGTAAACTGCATTTCGTATGGACCATCACGAATATACTTCACATTTAAACTATTATTCCTTACCTTTTCCAAATTCGTATCAAATTAAGCTAGGAACATAATTACCCCGTTGGACAAATTTTATTTCAAGAAGATGTAAAGGGCTGTCTAGTGCACATTATGTCTTAAAATATTCAGCAAAGCACAGCAGAGTGCCTTTTTGTATAAATTTAATCAGATCCAGAGATAATTATTATATATAGAATCAATTTGGCTTGAATTTTTATGCGCATTTCAGTTACAACAGAAAACAGGAAATATTATATTAAAGGGCTGCTAAATTATTTGTTAAGGAACTGTTGTCATTTTGAAGTGTATTAACTTATAGAATGTTTGCAAGGTACTGATGCGTTTTTCTGATCGCTACAGTTACAGTTTTTATGTACATTTAAATTTTCTTGAACTCTTTTGTGATAATGCATTATGCAATATAAGTAAATATTATTCTATGCGCTATAAATATTTTTCGTATTAAAAGGCAAGTTATAATTGTGCTGAATGATAATGTAAGTGTCTTGTGTATTTGCTTTTACTAATCTAGCACATTAAATTATAGAAGTGGGTAATAATTAAGCGCTAATCAAAATTCAGAATGTTAAAACCATAAGCATGTAGTTTGCAAATAATTATTTCGAGAGAATTTAGCGCACTGACGCAAAATATGTTATTTGTCTGCTTTAGATTAGCGCTATGCTTGGATTGTGTGAGTATAGTAGAGAGTTTGATCGAAATTATTTTTTAATCAATCAATTGGCTGGCTGGCTATTTCATCTAGGAAATTCAATTTAGCGTAGAAATTATGCTCTCTAATCAAAATTCAAAATGTTAAAACAATAACGCACAGTTTGTAATTAATTATTATACATAAACAAATGCGCCAAATCTCATCTAATATTTGTAAAAGGTTTTAAATTGTTTATTGTTTTATGTGATATTATTTTCACATTATCGGTATAAAGAATTTAACTAACATTTTAATGATAATAAATATTTGAATACAACAATATCATTAGATAAAAAATCTGAATTGAGAATGATATTGTTCTTAAATGACACATATCGAATAAATTGCAACTAATGTACATGAAAGAGTAACTAATATATACTATCTAAATTTATATAAAAATTTCCGAATTAATGTAATTCATTACTAAAAAATAAAAAGATCGCAAAAATCATCAAGGCGTAATCGTAAAATTGGTAGGTTAATTGCACTCTGACAAATAAAATAGTTAATAAAGCTACATATTGTAAATTTGTCGTGAAATATACAAAAATCACATTTGTAGTTATTAGGGTTGTTCTGCAAATTGCATTTCGTATGGACCATCCTAAACATAATTCACATTTAAATCATCTTTCGTTACCCTTTCTAAATTCATATCAAATTAAGCTAGGAACGTCATTGGACAAACTTTATTTCAAGAAGATGTGAAAAACAATCTAGTGCAAACTATATCTTACAATATTCAGTAATTTACAGCAGAATGCCTCTTTGAATATATATTATCAGATCTATAAATAATTATTATATATAGAAATAATCTGGCTTCAATTTTGATGCGCATTTCAGTTACAATAGAAAACATTTTACATTATGTTACTTTTTAGAGACATTAAAACAGTTATTTTTTTTTGAATTAATATTGTGTGCGTGGTAGAAAACATGGCGCACTCAAAATGCAAAATGTTAAAACAATAACGCATGGTCTGCAGTTGATTATTATACCGACCTTAATAATGATGGCGTTAAATCTGCAAATTTATGCGTATACCTGTAGACAACATATTGCCTGTGATGAAATATTCACACAGGGCAAAGATACAGAAAATGATTTTAATAAAACAAAGCCATTTTGCGGCGGGCGGAGACCCTCGCGCACAGACATGCACGTGGTGGAAAATGTTAATTTGCACACACAAACACACACAGTTTTAATATAATTTTTCTTAACAACGAATTTCAATTTAAACTACTCGTTTTTCATGACCATTAAATTGCATGTGCTGCGCTAAGATTTCGAATAATTTATTTTTTCTAATGACAGTATTTTGTGCGAGGTTGTTATTATGTAATGATAAATGCATGATAATTTTTAAAAATACAGGAATACGTGTATTAAATTTAAATCAATGTTGCATGTTAAAATATTATTAGGTTGTTGCACTTTAAATTGTTTTTTAATATTATAACTGAAGATTGATAAAATAGTTAAATTTTTCAAAACGTAAAATTGTTTATTTTGCATGTTCATTAAACATTTTTGATTCACATTAGATAACAACAAAAATGTTATTAACATTATTTATATCTAGAAAAATATATAAATGTATGCTAAACGCAAAAAAGTTGTATAAGTAAATAACTTTGGCAATAAATTAAAATTTATTCCAAGTGCTCTTTTTAAACTTTCGAGAAACGCCTTCAAGATTTTCCTAAGTAACTATAGACGACTGCGACAAAATTGTAATAAATAGTTTTACAATTTAAATATAAAATATAAAACAGCGGTTAGCATGCGCTCTTAATTAATTGTAACATGTTTAACAATATTTTAATTTTGGACTCTATGGCTGGTGCCAACGTCACATTAAGTATTAGACACGTGATGCACGTGATTTTAAAATGCATGGAAATTCATCGCTATGCAATTATACAACGTAAATACTAATTATTAATTTTCCGCATTTGCTTTGTTTGCCTGCATTACCTATATCGGATTTTTTTCCTATATACGATGAATAAGTAATAAATTACAGGAGGGGGGTGGTTATTTTTATGACATATATAAAAATTGGTTGTGAATAAATTATGGGCTGACCGATTCTCCAAAACGCGCTAATAACAATACCTACTCTTGAATAATTTGCAATAAAAATATATTTATAATAAGCATGTTTAAGAATAAAAATTTATGGATTATTTGGAATTGCCATGAAATTTAAATAGAAATACACATACAGTGCGTTGCATTTAAAAGTATAGGTACATAGGAAATATTTATCTGATTCCTCTTATAGGTACACCTCTATTTCAAATTCTCCTCATTTCTTCCCTCAATTCCTCTCATTGGTCTCGTAATACTTTCACTCCGCATTTATTGGTATATATAGAGAGAGCGGAGAGGTAAAAATTTGGAGAGAGAATAATATTTAAAGAGGAGTACGGGACAGTTGGAGAAGAATGAGTGGAAATTAGGGAAGGAAATGAAGAGAATTGGGTTGAGGAATGAGGAGAATATTTCTTATGTATACCTTTGACTGAAACATTGTATAACCTTTAACCGAAAACAATGTCCTCTCAGTCTTCATTCATTAGTATGGAGAAAGATGAGAGGAAAAATTTAAAGAGAGAGAAAAATTTAACAAGGAGTGAGGGAAAGTTGGGAGAGGAATGAGAGGAATTTAGGGAAGGAAATGAGGAGAATTGAGATAAGGAATGAGGAGAATATTTCCTATGTATACCTTGACTAAAAACACACTGCGTATAAATTTTTATTCGAAAATAATGTCCTCTCATTCCTCATTCATTGGTATAGAGAAAGAGGAGAGGAAAAAGTTGGAGAAAAAGAGGAGTAAGGGAAAGTTAAAAAAGGTATGAGGGGAAATTAGGGAAGGAAATAACGGGAATTGGGGTGAGGAATGAGGAGAATATTTCTTATGTACCTTTGACAGAAACTTTTATCAGAAAATAATGTCCTCTAATTCATGATTCATTAGTATTGGGAGAGAGGAGAGGGAAATTTTGGAGAGAGAAAACTTAAAAGAGAAATGAGGAAAAGTTGGGCGAGGAATGAGAGGAAATTAGAGAAGGAGGTGATAAGAATTGGGGTGTAGAATGAGGAGAATATATCCTATGTATATCTTTGACTGAAACACACAGTATAAACTTTTATTCGGAAATGATATCCTCTCATTTCATCAATTCATTAGTATAGAGAGCGAGAGAGAGGAGAAGAAAAATTTGGAGAGTGAGAAAAATTAAAAGAGGAATTAGGTAAAGTTTAAGAGGAATGAGAGGAAATTAGGAAAGGAAATGAGGGGAATTGGGGTGAGGAATGAGGAGTATATTGAATACTGAAACACAATGTATAAATTTTCATCCGAAAATAATATCAATTTTAAAAGAATATAACATACAGTCTTCTTATACTACGTATTCATAAATTTAATCGATGTAGTCATGAAATTTTAATATCAATTTATTAAATGTCTCTTCGTTAATTCCCAATAGTTTTACGTATGACGGCTATAAAGTAGAATTATTTTTATTAAGGTTTACTATGCTTCATAATAAATAAAAATGTTTATTTTCATCGTCAACGTGAATTATGTTACATTTGTATTATTATGCAAACTATCTACTTGATGTTGCATACATAGGATAGATTCACTCAGTTTAACAATAAAAAATCTGTTTTTAATATTATATACATTATACAATATGAAATATGCCTACTTAGGTATTGAAAACATCACACAACTGTTTAATATATTTTTAATTTACATTTTTTATTGATTTATTATATTTAGCTAAAATTTATTATGCAGACCTTAAAGTTTTGTCCCGACACAGTTTAAATACCTCAGCTAGAATCATTGGTCCCTGGTTCTTTGAAGAAAATGTAGTCGTAGTGACTGTGAATTTGGGCTGGTATGTAAACATGTTGCTGGAATTTGGGGACATTTGGTTCCAACAAGAGGGTGTTCCCTCAAAACAGTCAACGATGCTCTTAAAATATGTGCCATTGCACCGTCTGGTTGGAAAATAACCCCATAACTCATGACCAATGACCTATTTCACTTTGAAACACTGAAATCACTTTAGAATTAAATTCTAATGGGGGTCGTTCCTAACACTTTTTTTCGTAGCTCTTCAACTAACTAACAAGACGGTGCAACGGCACACATTTCCAGACCAAAACCGTCTTGTTGGAACCAAATGTCCTCTAAGTCCAATTTATCTAGCCGTGGAAAATGCCTGCAACATGTTTACATACCGGTCCGAATTCACTCTCACTGCGACTTCATTTTGTTCAAAGAACGAGAGACCAATAATTCTAGCTGAGGCGACTAAACTGAGTCGGGACAAAACTTTAAGGTCCCCCCTTTCAAAAGAGACCACTAGCGCTTTGCTACGACATCAACCGAATGAATGGTGCACATTTTAAAAAAGGAAGTTATTGTGCCGCACCCTGTATAATTAACAAATATTTATTTATGGACATGATTGCCAATTTTTAAGCGTTTTTAATTATAACTTTATTTTGGTTCAATTACAATCATTAATTGGAATTGAATTTAAAATAAGCATTTCTGAACGTTGAACAACATTTTTAAACCTTAACTGTTATTGAATTTTGTCGAGAACTTCTCCTTAATTCGGTATATCGACGTAAAATATTTGTGGAATGGTAAATAACCATAGTTTAACGTTGACCGTCAATTAAATTTTAATCTCGAAGAAAAACAATAAAGTTAAAGTTGGTGTGTGTAAAAATAGAATTGTTTATCAACTAAAAAAAGGTCAAGTCAATTGTTTTTATGTCGGGAAGTAAGAAAACTTCTTAAATATTTCTCGAAGTTCATTCGAACATCCAACATATATCGTCCAGCACGTTTCTTACGACTTTGTCAACTTCCATCCTCAACAATAATTTATTAACCGCAAACTTCCAACCTCTAATACCGTATTCATTTCATTATTAATTAACAATCGCGTACGTAATTAACGCTTTCTTGCCATTAATAATCCCTACATGTGGCGATGATTCGATAAAATAATAATTTAGCGTTCCACTTTTTTTTTTATCCAACAAAGATTTAAATTAGGTGGATGATGATAACAACGTAAAAGGCTTTTTAATGCAGCTATTCATTATTAGATTTCACAAATGTGTAAAGTTTTTTTGTGTGTTTGTATGATTATACGTGCATGTATGGATATTTGTACTCATAGACATAAATTCTGATATGCATCATATATAATATACGTACACACGTGGAACATAAATTGAAATGCATCAGTTCGTTTAATAAACTAACAAATCTTTTTTCTGCGCTTTATCTTGCCTGTGTTATCAAAGCGCGCAAAAAATCACGATAAACATGCAAAAACTGCGTTCTCTATTTTGTTGATGAAAAACTTAATTTGATTTTTATATTGAAATACCGTAAACGTGAATGTAAAGAAGCATATTGCATTAAAATGCGAGGTAATTAAACGTTATTGTTATTAAAATACATCTTACTTTTCTATATTTTTATTAACTTATTGTTATTGTTCATTTGAATGGATGGATAAAATCAATGTTACACACAGTTATACTTTTTAGGTTTTGATAGTACCTATGAACTGGACTACAATCCATTCTTTAATCAGTTTCTCATCATTGAACATATTTGTAATCATTTTATAAATCAATTTACAAAGTATATGTACTTGCCAAAAATGTGATACTGGTTTCTAAAAAAGCAGTTGCTTTGTATCTATGAAAGTCTTGGTAATATAATAGTTATTTATAAATTGAGGATGAAAAACTGAATTTGATTTTATTAATAAAATGTGAACATGAACATTTTCTATATTTTTATTAATTTATTGTTTTCGTCTATTTGAATACCTATATGGATAAAATTCTGCAATCGATGTTATACACAGTTATATGATTGCTTTCAGAATTTCATTACAGCTATGAACTGGACGATAATCTATTCTTTAATCACTTTCTCACCATTAAGCATATTTATAATCACTTTTATAAATCAATTTATAAAGTATATGTACTTGCACAAAATGTGATTTGCTTTTATAAACGGCAGTTGCTTTGTATTCATGAAAATTTTGTTAATATAATAGTTATTTATATATTGAGGCATTAAGATTGTAATTTTAAAATCTAGGCATTGAAAAGCCATTTTAATGACTCATTATTTGAAGAGTTATTAAAACAATTCATTTAATGCTTTTCCGAAAATAAAAAAATGATGGAACAAAGAAATACGCTTCCTAGTTGAATTTTTTTATTTTATAAAGCTTATCAATTTTTCCATTTTTCACTTAAATATTTTCATTTTGTTAATCCAGCTACTATCAATTATTTACCATTTATGAAACGTGAATTTATGTAAAATAAAAAACGCCGAAAAAACAACAAAAGGTCGAAAACATTTTTGGAACAAACAATAGTTAAATGTCTAGAATATTTTTTGATTTATTTTTATGCAATGCTTTTTAGTATTTTATTTTAATTTATTTAAAAAAATATTTTTACAAAAAAATTGGACAGCTGAAAGGTGAAACATTTTTTTGTAAAAACACATTCAAATGCAAACAATCGATTTATATTTGTTAATGTACCGTTTAATACCTTCATTTTTTATGAATGTATATTAAATACAAGAAATGATGAAGAATGTAATAAAAGCCACATTTTAAACAATTATTATTTCATGTTTCTATGTGCAGGTTGAAAGTTGAAACCCATAAGTTTATTGTGTATTAAACTTTATTGGTTCATTTCGGTATTGACATTTATTAGCACAATTAGATATCCGATAACATTTTCAATGCTTTTTTATATTTGTATGCAATTCAGTTAATTGAACGATCATGATAGCCATAAATACTGGAAAAAGATTAATGTTTTGTTAAAATGTTTTTTTGTTGTTGTTGTTGTAATTTACAAAGATGTTTTAAATTCAAGTTGAGCGGGTTTGTTAGAGTCTGATTAGAAGTTGGATTAAAATGTATCATTAATTCGAAAAAGTGATTGCGGTTTGTATTAAAACATAACAATAATATAAATAAGGGCGAATTAAAAAAATATGTTGTTTTATTTATATTAATGCGGTTTTTATTTACATTTTTATAATTGTAAGCCGAATGTTTTTAATTTTCTGGCTTATTACAAATTATGCAACATATACAGATAAATGTTCTTTATGAATGAATGAACGAATGAATGTTTATCTAACGGAAAACCATTTTGCGAAATTTTTATTTCAAGTAATATGAGCACAAAATACAGAAGAAGAAATGAATACGATGAAATATTTAAAACATAAGAATAATGATGTTTTCATGTTTCTACATGAAAAGATCATTATTTTTTAAAAGTATTAAAATATACGTGCATTTTCAAAAATATTTTAACACTAAATATACTTTGCAATGAAGTATCTTACGTCATATTTCTAGCTAAACAGTTTATTTTATTAGATGTAACGCATCATGCTTCAGTTAGTGGGATTAATTACAGTTAAGTGATAAGCTATATAGAGTTGTGCATTTGTCATTAATTAATACGGTCTGCTATCTTAGTTTAATGTGCGAAAATTGTTAAATCGTGCACTCTATTTCAATTTTATGTTTTCAATCGTATATAGCAGCGCAAATGCGTTTCTTAATTATAATATGCATTAATATTGCTTTTTACTTAATATTTCATATCGGATTGATTGTTTTTATTCACCTGAAAAATCACATTTTACACGCAATTGTACAATTTATTTATTAAATACAAACAATTTTTTCGCTGTCAGCCTTCGATTGAAAACGTTTGTTTCACTCTAGAAATCTTTAATGAATCATTCAAGCACATATATTTCCCACAAAAAGCAGATTTTTTATTATTACTATTTTTTAAAGTGACTTACGCTGATCCAATCGTCATCAAACTTTGTATGGAGGTGTAAAGTCGATGACAATATAATTTTTGTAACATTTAATGTTTGAAGAAGAATATTTATGTTAATAATCATGTTTATAAAGATTTAGATTTATATCTAATATTTTTAAGCATTTTTTGAGTATGAACAGCGTAGATGATTTGCGGTCTAGTGTTGAAGATAGTAGGAACTGAACAGCGAAACTTCGGGTTCAAATCCCGGCATCTGCCACTTTTTTGACAAATGTCAAAACAATATGTGATTGCAATAAAGTTACCACGCCTTTCAATAATAGAGCATTAGCTTAGATGGAACAATTCAGATCTATCGAATAATAATCGGATCACATTCTTCGATATATAAACATTGTTTTTAAAATAGAATTTTTTACATTATACTTGTTATTAATCTGTAAAAAAGTTTTACTTAATCGTAATTTATGCAACTTGGGGTGTAATTTACATAGGTTATAAAATAATCTGACTTTGAAATTTGTAGAAAATGTTTGCTTGGATGTTCATTGAAATTTGTTGAATCGTTTAAAATATTGTTTGCTAAAGTAAACCATCTGAAGATGATTAACGATGTTGGTTTAAATTTTTAAACGATTGTATAACCAACTTTAGACTAACACTATGTTATATTATAGATAACGGATTACTCGTCGCTCGTGTTGTGTTTAATACGCAGCCAGCTAACTGGCAACCAAAAATATCAATTTAATTAAAATAAATTATTTAATGATTAAATGCACAAATAGAAATTTAATTAAATTAAATCAATTATAACTCATGAATAAATATTGGTGAAATGTGGCATAAAATGTTAGATAAAAGATTCGGTTTGTGTTTGAAGTCAAAATTTAATTTAAAGAAAAAAATGTTTTGTGGATTAGACAGCAGTAAGTAGATAAATTGCATGGGTTTACTAAAAAAAGTTTGCGTTTAAATCAAGCTGCCAAAAGACTGTTATTACTTTCAGAAGGATTTATACGCGAATGCAAGACATTTTCATAAAATGAAAGTGAAAATTTAATTTCATTGCTGTTTTAATAACATTTATGTTCGTAATTATAGTGCGCACCGTTTGTCATTTTTATTATGATTCTAGTTTCTATTTTAGCGATAGAAGAATAGCATTTTAAATTAAGGAAATAAAAAAAAGTTTACAACTTGCTTTTGTACCACTTTGCTTTTTGTGCATTTGAGTAATCTTACAATTAATTCTAATTAACTACATGGATTTTACACAAAGCTTTTTAAATACTACAAGCGGAAAGTAACTTCAAACAAAACTTTCTGAAAAGAAAAATATCCTTTTGTAAATATATATGTATGTATGTATGTGGGTGAAAACGTTGCCAAAAAAGAAGTAATGAATATGTAAATGTAAAGAAATTAAATAAAAGCAGCGAACTGAAGAAAAACCTTTTTTGTCTGATATTAAAATTAATAAAATGGGAGTGAAATAAATATTTTAAAGGATAATAAAAGCTTTCACGTTGTAAAAATTAACATAATGACGTTTTT
>JARJDW010018769.1:0-21305 GCA_030264715.1 Adinopsis sp. GC000173 | reverse complement strand
TTCTAAATGAAAATTTAACGACACTGCTATAAATAATCCAACAATTTATAAACATAGCGCTGCCGCTTTGTGTATGCATCCACTTCATTCAACAATAATAACATTCAATTTTATAAACGCACAATGGCAAGGCAAATTTATACACCAGCAAATGCAGAAATAGTAGTGTCGCTCGCTTGTTCAAAAATAATAATCCAAGAATTTATAAAGATAGAGAGCATTGTGTGCATTTTCATTCAATAACAAAATGAAATATCAAAAAAATATAATGCCAAGAAAATCGTACCATTTGTCAGAAACTGATGTCTTTAATTAATTAGACTTTTTATCATAATAATAAATAATGCAATAATTTGTAAACGTATTGCGCATTGTATTCATTAATAAACTTAAATTTTGAAACAATTTAACACCACGCAAATTGTTCAACATTTAGGATAAGTGAGATATATACATGCAGATTGTCCGAAAGTTATAATTAATCCAACAATTAATGTTAAGAATAATTTAGATTAATGATTAATTCAACAATTTATAAACATTGCACATTGTGTGCTTCATTAAACAATAAAAATGACATTCAAAAATGTATGCCATGAGCAAATTTGGATAAACATTTCTGATAAATGCCACTAGGGACTTCAAAATTATACCTCATGTCCGAAAGTTACAATTGGTCAGCCATTAATGTTAAAGATGGTTTAAAATAATAAACAAATGAATAATACATTGTGCATTAAACTCACTAAAATCAATCTTCAAAAACGGATACATAAAAGCAAAATAAATTTCAATGACTTCAAAATCGTGCCATTCTGTCCGAAAGTTACAATTAACCTACAATTAATGTGAAGAGGAATGATTAATTCAACAATTTATAAACAATACCTAGCGCATTGTCTACTAGTAGTTCATGCAACAATAAAAACGAAATTCAGAAAATCTCAAAGCTGGTCAAATTTTAATCCACTTTTCGGATAAATGCTCCTAAAGACTTGAAAATTGTAACACTTCTCCAAATGTTGTAATTAGTCAGCAATTTATGTTAAAGATGGTTTTTAAATAATAAATAATATATAATATATAAAATTAAATTTCGAACAAGGATGCATACAAGCCAACTAACTCAATATTTCGGATAAAAGCAATTAGAAACTTCAAAATCGCACCATACTGACCCGAAAATTACCACTAACCTACAATTAATCTTAAGACGAATATCATCGAATAGTCCAACAATTTATAAAACACAATACATTCAATAATAAAATCAAAGAATGCCACTAAAAATGTGCAACATTTAGCGCAAACATCACTAGCGACTTCAAAATCGTGCCAATAAAGCTAACAATTAATGGTAAAGAGGAATGATTGTAATACATTTAGAATAAATGATACTCGTTTACTGGTTTGATTAGTGAGCGATAAGCGCAATTTCTCCGTGTAGTTGCTGTTTTTTTTTTTTTGTTTTAAATAAAACGCCTTGCTGGTGCGCATTAACAGAGCATGACCGATTAATTTGTCGTGCATTAAATTAACAACGGATGCGAATTGTGTGTGTGTATGTGTGTGCGCCTTTTTCCTCCTAATAAATCTAAGCGATGATATACGCGCGCGGTGTGCTTCCTCGGCTTCATTTCTAGGCCAGCGCATCAGCAACACACGCTGCCGCTGCGGTGAAGATGAACCTGCCTGCCTGCCTGCCACCATCCGACGCTAATTAAACGAATTAATCGAGCGAGTGAGGTTCAATTTAATCAATTTAACATATATGGGTTCGACTTGATGATTATGATGATGGGGAGTTGGTTATTCATTGCTGTTTTTGTGTTGATTTGTTCACACAGGCGCCCACATTACATGTATGTCAGCGAGTAAAATTGCCGGCGTTCGGCTCGAAAATATTATTTCATGAAAATGTCATTGAAATCACCTCGAACAATTAACTAGAATAATAAAAAAGAAAAATGATTTGATTAAATTTAAATCAATTGTATTGTTTGTGTGGCACATTGCGATTGGCCATGGGCTCTAGTCATAAAACTGTTTGTACAAGTGGTGCTAAATATTACGTTGTTGTACCAAATCGGTTCAGCGTATTTTTTTAATTCTTTCTTTCAAGTGTTGTTGTTGCTGTTGTTGTTGTTGCAAATCCAGGTCACATTCTTTGAAATTCATAAATTATAATTCATCCGTGAATATAAGACAAAACGATGATGCCTAACTGTTCATCACACTCAACTCGCACTCTTGTAGTTACCCATTAAAACCAGCACGCTTTTGTTTCTCGCAATGCAGTGACAAATATTTTAATTACTAGTGTGCAATTCACTTCTTTAGTGCTTCTTTGAAGCATTTCTTTCATTATTTTGTAGATTTTTTGGCATTTTCCATCAAATTCTTAACTGATCCTCGTAATTAGTGATTGAAAGTCAAGAAACAATGCGCTCTTCTCGTCTTCCAAAGGAAATTAATGAAAATTTTGAAATATTTTTTATTAATCAATGAATGAAAAGGTAAAATAGGCACTAAAAATTATAAAATATTTCTTAAATCTATTATGCAACCGCATTAAAATTTTGAATTTTTTTGTATATTAGATGTAAATAGGGTTGCATAGATTAAATTCTCCTTTGAATGAATTGCACTGTATACACAATAAATAGAATGTCGCAGGCATGAAATATGTATAAATCGGCGTCTTTGCAAGACTAAAACCATACGTTTCGCTCATTATCTAACGCTGAAAACGGCTAACTGCAACGTCATATGTACGCGGTGCATTTTTACTATTATTGCGTAACGCCATCTTTTACTCATGTAGGTGTATTAAAATGAAATGCTGTTCGTACACATAGTAAGTTTTTGTGTGTGTGTGTGTGTGTGAAAGGCATTGCATAACAATCTCAGTGTAAATATCTTCCCATTATACTACCATATAATTTACCTAAGCTATTTTTCTTGTAGGCATGCATCGCGCATCAAGTCAAAAGCGCCTTTTTACCGTCGTGTAGCGTAAACACTTTTATATATACATGAAGAGAGAAGAAAAAAAATGAAATATAATGAAGAACCTTGACTTTCTCCTAGATGTACAGGTCATTACCATACATCCGAAACAAATTCAGACCAGACCATACCACCGCCAGCCAAGGCCCAGCTGAAACGAATATACTACATATTTTGAATTCGATTTTGCAACAGCATAAACAATTTATATGATACATAATATAATAGAAAATTGCAAGTCTCGCTGGCCTTGAAGCAATCGCCGCTTTATTCCTTATATTATGCAAGATTTAATGCAATTCAGCCTAACTAAACGAATAATTAATACATACACAACATATATACGATTGTTGCTTGTTGTTTTTATTATTTGTTTTCGTATTGGCCAACGGCACTAACTAGTGCATTTCCACCATGTCCATGCAGACTAGCGTAGACTAACCATATGATGTCTACATACATACAAACACCACGCAAATAACGCATCGCTTTCTAATTTTTGCTCTTTATCAGCTACTAATTTGCTTGCGATTTAAATATTTACCATTTTATTTTATCGGTGCGGATACAACACAACAACGGTGTTCATTCACAAACATCTGTGTGCGAATTATCAATCAGCGTATTGTTGCTGTTTCATTCGCATACACATGTACGATCCATAAATAAATGTTTTGGATGTGTATTTGCAACTATTCGAGCTTTAATTCGATTTGTCATAAAACCAGGATATAATTTCCTTTTCCACAAGTTATTGGAGATCTCGCCTATTTTCATACTTTTTTGCCTCTTTAGAGTACGGAAACGTTCTTTCAAAACAGTGCAGTCCTAACCTAAAAATATTTACCAACTTTTGCCTTAAATTGAGAATTAATAGACAACTTTTGCGATCCAATATAAAAGATGCAATATTATTGTGTTATATTCACTTTGTTGTACAGTTTTTTTCAGACTTCAATCATTTTTACGAATGAGTTTATGACACTTACCAATTTTGGCGTTTTTACAACTTTTTTCGAACGATTATGATAAATGATGGTTTTAGGCCGAATTGTGGCCCACTACCAAGTGGGTACCTTGTGGTAAATTAGGCTCTGCATACAACATCCAGCACACATTTCTTTGTTTGACTTTAAAATTCGCAAATTAAGACCAACAATGACATTTCGCTAATATACATGCACACTGTCATAATTATCAACTTTTTTAGGTTAGAATACATATTAGCACTTTCTTAGCGGTAATAATGAGCATTTACATACATACATCGATAGAAAGTCCTCGTCAATGTGAAATGAAAGAAAGGAAGCGATCTCATAGTTATCATAACGCAAAAATCATCATAATAATAATGAAAAAATGAAAAAAAATGAAGACGAACAAGTGTGGGGAGGTAGAAGAAGTAGAGACAGAAACGCACGAAAAATGGATGTATTGTTCCGGTTTTCTAAAGAAGTAGGACGAGAACTATGGTACGACTCTCATGATTATTATTAAAAACCGGAAATGCCAAATTGTAGTAAAATAGAAAAATCGAAGTGAGCGCCGATTTTGTGCATGTCACAAAATTGAAGATCGGCGATTGAAAGGATGTTGTTCGGTTGGAGTGCGCCACCACGAAGAGGCTGCAAGTCGAAATGCCGATGCAGCAACGATCCGCAGTACGTCTGCCCGCCGCCCGAACGAAAAGGCAGTTTGGTTAAACCGCTGCTAGCTCTGACATTAGTTGGATTGATGCTTGGTACCTTTTGCTTTGCCAACTTTTGCCAAGAGGGAATGGATGAGGTGAAGAAGCAGCAGCCCGAGGTGCACAAGTACCTGCAAATGCTCGTCGTCGTCCCTCGCGACCAGCACCCCGAGGTGAAAAAGAAGTAGATTACCTGCCACTTCTTGGAAGCGGCACAGTTAGCGCAACAAAACAAACACACCGAACAATATAGCACACTTTTACCTGCAAGTGTTAATCCAAAGTATTGTGTCGTTGTAATTACTACCAATATAAAACTATGTATCCTCATTTTGGCTCCATTTAACTCTTAATTCGATTCTGCATTCGAAACAACACGAAACAGCAGCAGCACCAGCAGTAGCAATAAGTAAGCAGCAGCAGCAGCGTTTTTGTGTGATCGCGCACGGACGGACGCATCCACACCGCACCGACAACGGAAATAAACTAAAAAAGAATTGTGCGCCGCGCTCGGGTTTGACTCATAAATAGAGAACGAGCATCATCTCGGTCTCTAACGTACAAAACACAACACAACGACTTGGAATGCACGTTGGCAACCGTTCTAAAAGCACGTGATCATAACAAATGCGCTCCATCTCTTTTCCGCGCGGTGAA
The DNA here is from genome assembly GCA_030264715.1 of Adinopsis sp. GC000173. Classification (NCBI taxonomy): domain Eukaryota; kingdom Metazoa; phylum Arthropoda; class Insecta; order Coleoptera; family Staphylinidae; genus Adinopsis; species Adinopsis sp. GC000173. Next base: position 15,952 of record JARJDW010018769.1, on the reverse strand, counting down.
GGCGCCGCCATTCAAACCTGTTGCGCGTAGTACCACGAAACGTACCAATGCTATGGTACTCTACCATCAGAGGCGTCGCATTGGAGCGCCCAAGAATTAATTGCAAAATCTTAAAAAAAAAATTATACCTTTTCTTCTTGACTTCTGAAATAGATTTGATACTTTCTGGAATGCAGCTGAAAAAGACGTAATTTTTAGTGGCTGACATACTTTTTAGAATCTTCAAAAATTCTTAAACATTAATTTTTTGGAAGAGATTTTTCTTTGTGAATTTTGTTCCATGATTTTCAACATTTTTCATCAAAGCATTTAAAGAGAAATGCAATGTAGCTTAACAGACACATAGAAAATGGCAAAAATATGTTTCGGAGATGCAAAATGTAAGTTGACTAAACATTGTTTACTAGAAGGTTACAAAATATCCACAACGAAAGACGGGACCAGAATGTTGGACAAAAATGAAGATATTTCTCAAAACTTGCCATAAAGTAGGGTGAGATTTGTCCCACAATAGGCCAGCCTGCACAGTTCCGTATTAAATTAACTTTTAAGAAAACTGCCTCCAACCAAAGTATATTCTGTTCTTTACAACTTTACTACAGAATGCACCTTGCAATTTCCTGGAACATCATCTAAAGACAGCGACGATGCATTTGATGTTACGTTAATGCGAAGACCGCTGTTGTAGGAAGGGTGTAATAAAACTTCACTTACATTTGTATAAACTCGATATAATCGAAACGTCGGTTTCATAAAAATGTAATTGAAGTTTCATTATACCCTTGTTTTCTGCAACAGCTGTCGTTGTATTAACTTAATATAAAATAACATTAATTAAAAACAGTTAAATTAAAAATGCCACCAAATACTTGTGTTAATGTTGTCACAATTCGAGTAAATTCATGACAAGTACGCCACAGTTTTTTTACAATATCCCGCTGCTGAATAGAAACTAGCTGTCCCTTTTACTATAAAATAAACATAGATAAAAGTGCTGAAATACGTTTTTCTTTTGCACAAAGGTGAAACACGCAACGCCTCTGGATCTCGTACAACATATACTAGTGTTCTTCAAAGTGCGCTCCGTGGAAGCCTAAAGTTCTTGGAAATATCCAAAGGGAGTCTAAATAAAAGTCTGAAAACAAATTATGAAGAACCTAAATAAACATAAAAGTGCAACTATAGGCACATTTTGGCATTTTGTGTAAAAGAAAGAAAAAGGAATGCCAAACCAAAGTCTTTACAACACTTTTTTCCAAGGGTTTTGCGAATCGATGTTATTTGAATAGTACTGATGCACACAATCAATTTTACTCAATGTTTATCATCTTGATTGCTTTATTATTTACACATTGATTGATTTTTTGATTTTTCCGAGTTTTTTTCATCATAGATAAACGCGACAATTCTAACAAATACAATTTAGAAACCAATAAATCCATTGAAATTAATTTATAGGTTACAAAATTTTTGACATTAAACGTCAAAAAATATAAAAAATTCAATTCCTAACTAAGATTTTTTTATACAATTCATTATATATGTTTTTTTTTCAGTATTATATACAAGTCATTGATATACATAATAAGTGTATTAATTAATTAATTAATAAAAAGAAAAGAAAAAAACTAATAATTATAGTTGTGTAAATAATTTGAGTATTTCCCATCCAACTGTTTTTTTTTTGTTTTAAATTACATTAATTGATTTTTTATTAATTAAATTAGGGGGTAATGAATGAACATGAATTGTGAATTTTTATATAAGCGTATCGTTTCTCATTTGACGAATTGTTTTGTAAAAATTAAATGATTTTTCGATGTTCAACACAAAACGCTTTGTAACTAGCTTCATCCAACTCCCAATTCGATATATACGCGCATCCCAAATGCACCACGCTTGCACACCCACGCTTTAAACAACAAATATTCGCACCCTTAATGTTACACTTGACACAACTAACATTCGAGCAGGTCCATATCGCCTCCTCCAAGCCGATTATCTTTGGTCCGACAAGGTAAATACCGGGTGACCATACGATACAATCCTCGTGCGCCCACACCTCATAGTTACCCTCATCCATGTTGGTAATACCTGCGTTTACGTCACCACCGCCCCCATCATCGCACTCCGAATTTTTTCGCTTTGACTTTTTGTGCTTGTACAAGCCATCAACCGTCCGGCACACTTTTTTACTACAAAATTGTTTATCGTACGGATCGTCGATGCGCCGCTCAAACTCGGGACAGTTGTGTGTGATGACGTAGGGGCCGAATAGGTCGCCGGGCGTGTAGAAGGCGTTCTCCATGGTAAATTCGCTCGAGTACGGGCCGCGCTTGCAGAATACGCAAATCCATGACGCGTCCTTTGTTTGCGCATCGTACTTGTTGCTCAGCGTACTGCAATGCAATCCTTTCGAGCGCACTTTCAGCCGATACTCGGAATCATCATGGAATTTCTTCGTCTTATTCGGTTTCTTATCGCAGTCGTCATCGTTGATAGGGGTGTTGATGACGCTAACGGCGAATGGGGAATCACGTGGACCGCGAATTTGTACAAATGGCCCCTTGGATTTGCTACTCGACGCATTGCTGCCCGAATCATACGCGTAAACATCTTTAACCGCATCTAATTTCGCTTTACCATTTATCTAAATAAAAAAAAACATTATATCAACATTTTTAGCATAGTAGGCTTTGTCTAAGTAAACAATTTGACATTTGTGATAAAACCGGTGAGTTCTTAATATTTAATTATTCAATTATCGTACCTTTTTGTTATTTAAAGCTGCTTTCTTGCTACCACCCTCCTTCTTCGCATTCTTCTTCTTTTTATCATTCTGCTTACCGCTGATTTGCCGCTTCTTCTGCATGCGTTTCTTCTTACCGCTACTATTGACACTACCATTACCAACATCGTTCGACGTTGACGTTACTTTCTCCTGGCTGGTCGATGGTATGCTCGTTAATACCTCAATAGCATCGCTGCAAACGCCCTTATCATGCGCTAATGGCGTTTTCGGATCCTCTAATCCAGCAAACATCTCTTCCAGCTTATCCTCCACGGCGACAAAGTCCTTTTTCTGCGCTGCCGTTACAACGACCGCTGACGTTACATCCTTTGCGACGTCAACATTTTTTGGCACGTTTATTACATCATTATTCGGCGACGATGTTTCGTTCACCATGGCCGCGATTTTATCAATCGTCTCGGATTCGGACGAGGTTTTTCGACGTGATTTACGCTGTGGCGATTCGCCATTCGGCGGGCTCTGAGATTTCCGACGTTCGGGTACCTTCTTCTCATTGCTTACCTCATGTTGTATGTCGCTAGTTGGATGTTCTTTAGCCACGCGCATTGTCTTACATGGCTTACGCTTCCTACGACTTTTGTTTGAGTCGAGGCTATCTTCGTTGCTGTACGGTGAGACAACTTCCTCCTCGCGCTGTGTAGTAGGTACATTTAAGCTGCTTGAATTGCTGTTTTCGTCGTGTGAGCTGGTCGCCTGAACGATGACGCTACTCTGCGTTGGTTTCTCAGTCAGATCGAGAGTTTTGTTCTCATCGCTGGTGTGTGGTGGATTCAAGCGTTCCAGTATTGAATCCACACGCTTCGCTTTGATTGCAGCTTGTACTAGCGGTGTTGGACTGACGGCTTTAATACCAGGACTCGGCGGTTTATTCAACGACTTCAGCTCGGTGCCTTGAATGTCCAACGCACTAGCTGCCAAACTATTTATCTTATTCGTATCACGCACGCTGAGGCTAATTGGTGCGGTAGGTAGATCGCCGTTCTGGTTGCCATTACGTGTGATGCTTAGATCGACACCAGGCGTATGTCTTGTGGCAAAGGGACGATCCGATAACATTTGTTCCAGATTGAAGAGATGCGAATGTTGCATCGGTGCCTTCAACGGCTCGGTGGTTGGGGTATGCCATGTTGGCTGGTGCAACAAGGGATGTTCGTTGGACATGTGAGCGTGTTGCGGTTGTCGCGTGGGAAAGAAGTTTGGCACCTTAAAAATCGACGAAATTATCATTTACGCACTTGTGAATGTAACTACGCCATACCTGTAAGTGATTCCATGCTGTATTTGCTGGCGGCCGATTGTGGGAATGGTGAGGAGGTCCTCCCGACATGTTTAAATTGATATTTGGATCAAATTACGTTTGTTATCAGCGCATTTCGTATTTGTTGTGATGTCCCATTAAGTTGCGTTAGTACGATTGTAGACTAGCTAGCTCATAGTAGGCTTCGTCATATATTAACCTAAAAATTCATAAATGTGTGCAAGTTAAATCATGCAAATGATCATTTTGAAGGAAACAATTGAAATAGAGGGCATTTAAATGACGTATGCTTTTAGTAAAATGCATTTTTCAATACTAATAATCGTAATGTTCACTCACATTTGTTGATTATCACCTTCACTTAGAAAAAAAGTAATGTTTGCATTCAATTTTAGTGTACAAACGAATTGTTTCGTTAGTTTCGTTTTTTTATTAGTGTTGTAGTAGTATTTTTGTCAATTTGTTTATGGTACTGATCGAAGCATTATTGTATGGAGCAGCTAGTTGCGACGATGGTAGTTCGTAGTTCGTGTCACAATTAAATATTAAATCGACATATATTACCCTTCGATTAGGGAATGAAATTTCTTCTCTTTAGGCAAGGCTGTATAAATGCAGAGGACACGAACAATGGCGGACCGGGCTTTCTATCATATTTCGACATTCTTCTGCCATCTATCATAAAATAGTGGAATGTTTTATTTTATTAAATATTAAATCAATATTTTTAAATGATACTAATTACAACGCAAATAACATTGTGATATACACCACCCTTTATTATAATGTTTATCAAAATATGATACGGATACTCACAATGCCATCAAATTATTATCAATTGTTGTTCAAATACGTTTGCTGCCTTGAATTGTTACACTCTTGTTGTTCACATAATTAGCACGTTTTAATAAACATGACAATACTATATTTAATATTATAAAACCGCATAATTAACTATTTATACGGGAACGATCAATTAAACATTAATCATTAATATGTAATTAATATAGGCAACTTTATCAGCACCAACAAAATACTACAAGTTCTATAATAATAATGAAACCAATTTAATTCAACTTTTAAATTTATTTTATTTTATTCATTGGGTATTTCAATCACTTTAGAAGAAACCTAGCAAACCGGGTAGTATCGCGCCGACAGTTCCCTGTACTTTATTCACCATTGAGCCGGCATCACTCAAGGTATGCGACAGACCAATATCACCAAGGATTGGTATTTTAGCACCGACCGAATGTGCTTCGCTGTGGCTGTACGCTGACGAGGCCTCTTTGACCAATCCTTCTTGCGCGGCTGGTAAGCCCGCGATCGACGAGGCATGTGCTTCGCTATGGCTGTACGCTGACGCGCCATCCCTGACCAATCCTTCGTGCGGAGCTGGTAAGCCTGCGATGGCAAGAGCTAAAACAAAATAATGAATCATAAAAAGTAATTGTATTAGTAGAAGCATTATATTAACTTACGATGGCAGTTACATTTGTGGAAGCCCAGAATAGCAACGCCAACAATCAGCAAGATACTAAAATTCATGTTGATCCTTCTAAGACCACAGAAAGAATATACGTTCAATTCGAACGATATTCCTACAATTTATACAAGTATTTGGGTGCGTTGATAACGCAAACGAGTAGGAAAAAACCATAGTTTAATGAATGTAAACTTGCCCCCATAATTAGAATTTAATTGCGTTCGCATTACCACAATAAATCCCATCTTATCGTAATATTGTAAATGTGTCAAGTTGAAATGATTTTTTTACTATACCAATTTGTTTGCAGAAAATTGCACGAATGTGGGGGACGACATTCCAAGTTGCTTGTTTGTTGTTTTTTTTATGTATAATCATCTTTCTATATTATTTAAAATTATTATAAATTTATACTATTACAAAATATTAAGCATATGGTATTATTATAAACCATTACGGCTTCTTCTTTGGTAAATATTTTTACAATATGTGCAAAAAAATTCATAATTCTCAATACATAGAAATATGTAGTAAATAGTACTTAAAATATCCTACATTAAAATGCCATCAAAATAAAAAGTAAAGTGAAGCAACCCTCAAGTTAATCAATAAATAATAAATTAGAAGCTTATGCACGAAAAAATAATAAAGATGAAAGAAACAGAAACTTTCCAACAATTAACTTATCACAGAACTAGAATGTTAACTTACTATCAATCTTCACAGTTAATAAATTTTGTTTAGTTCATGAATTTAAAAAAAAACAAAAATAATGAAATGTATTAGGTGCTACTATTGCTCAATTTCTTGTTATGTTCGACTATTTTTGTCTCGCTACTCGCTGGACTAGCAGTCTCAATTTTAACGGTTGTTAATTGATTTTGAACCTGATTCAGTGAGGATGTTTCCTGGCTGGATGCATGACTGCTCGATCGTGAATGATTGCCACCTACCGGTGTTTGTACTTGTGGTGTTGGCGGACTTTTAACGCCTAAAACATTAATGATATTGTTTCAAATTATGCAGCATTGATGCAATAATGATTAAACCAGCGATGGCCAACTTTCGTTTTGCGGGTCATATGCAAACATTTCTAGAAAATTATTTACTTTGTTTCTGTTTTACAATATGAAAATTGGCCACCGCTGCATAGAACGATATTAATGAAAGTAGTAGTAAAAGCGTGCAACTAAAAATTAATAAAAGATTGTTAAATTACCACTCTGTATGTTTCCTGACTGCACTTGCATGTGATATTTGTAGATATTTTCGGTTGATTCAACGACGCCCTGCTTTAAATTAAGGCTCCTACCTCGCACTCCTGTCTCCTTCTGTTTCGGCGCCCACCAATTCATAAATGTTCCGACAACGGGCACCTGCCTTAAAATTCCCTCCTGCCATAGACGCTCCTCGTTCTCCTTTTGCAAATCTAACGTTGCAGTCTCGATACCTATTACATCATTTATTTATCGCGTAATAAATATAATAAAATATATAGATTTAATAAATCACCTCGTTTGACAATTTCGCTCATCGAATCCAGCACGCGTGAATTTTCTTCCACCGACTGTCCGACGCGAATCACCAAGCTGATCAACTCGTCGACGTCCGATTGCGGTGTGAGCATACCAAATCTTACGCACATCAAGCCATCGGTGCCCTCGCCTAATGAAAAGGCGGAATCAGTGGAGCGGAGTGAATCAACCAATGCCATATTCAAGTTGTTCAACTCCTCTTTCGCTTGATCCGTGAGTAGTTCCTCCCAACCCTCAGGCGCAAAACGTACGCCACCCAAACCTTCAAAAAGTAATTTATTTATTATAACTTGGAAATTTTAATTTTAAAAATTCTCACCGGCCCATTCGGGTAATTCCACCAACTTCAACACCGGCGACGCATCAATCAACTTAATGAACGTCTCCTTATGTTGTATTGTCGCGCGCAAAATGATCAGCTGTTGCTCCAAGCACTGCACGAACGAATCGATATCGTTCATCGCCGGCAGTTGCCCGTTCATATTCTCAAACGGACAGAAACGTAATACTACGCCGACATTTTCCAGCTCACAGATGTCGATTGGTACTTGCGGTGCGTCCAGCTGCAATATCTGACCGAGCCACGAGTTCAGCTTATCGTAGTAGGGCGGGATTCGGGTGATCGTTTCACCTTCTTTCTGCTCTGGTATAAATTGGAAGACAACACTACAGGATGTAGTTTCGAATAACAACTGAAAAAATTGTAAATGATTGTCATATGGATAAAGACAACTATTTATATACATAGAGATTAATTAACATTTATTTATATTTATATTTAATTCAATATAAAGCATCTAGAGTACTAGTAGTCGTAGGTGTAACTATATTTGCGATAAATTTAATCACACTCTGAAGTTTATTTACGATGAGAGCAAAATAATAAAATAAAAGGATCCACTGTAAATCAGTCCCGAGCTATTGCACAAAATTTATTATCGATTGCATCATTTTGATCAAGTATGACGACAGACAGAATACAGCCGATAATACCGTAATAAAAATGTGATGATAGAAATAATGATATTGGTAATACTTACTGGTATTGAGGCAGCTTTTGATATTAATTCGGATACCGTGTAAGTACCGCTCTCACCGCCCGGCTTCTGACTCTGCCAATCAATAATACACATCACTTATTTAAATTCAAAACATGTGGTGTTGTAGTTGTCTTTTACCAAAATGCGAACTTGTCGATAGCAATCGATCGCCGCCCATAAGCGTTCGCTGGCGAGGAAATTATCCCGGATGCGTGAATGTACACCTTCGCGTCCTAGCGCCTGCAATCCTATCCACAGCGGCAACGATAGGATACGCTTACCTTGATGGTCGTTCGTTAATCCAGCGATGAGCGGTAGGGTACTTTCACGCGTCGCCCCAACCTGTCGCTGCCTACCGTCCATATTCGATTTATCCCACAATTTGTACAACGTCTACAAAAATAGTAAATTATATTATTAATTAATTAAATTATCGATCGTAGATAAATTTACAATCATTGGAAGGCCTGGTAAACCTAACCAACTGCTTAGTGGTAGTGTAAAACTATCTGCCAATGGTGGTTGCTACAAATAGAAATGAAATATTATTGCAAAGCTAAATGAAGTGGTGATCAGTACAATTACATGTCCGTTTTGTTGTAATGGTAACGCTAGTGCAGCCAAACTGTGGCCGCGTAAATGCAACCACACATCGTGCGTTTTGCATAACTCTTGCAGACGCGGAATATTATCTAAATGTCCCGTGATTGGTGTGCCAGCATCCGCAATCACAATCAACGGTGTTCGTCCAGCAGTAATATCTTCCAACAACATTTTTTGCAGTGCAGCCACGTCCATTGTATGCTGCGAACCTACATATAATTCAACATCATGAACATAGCTGTATTGTATGCATTCAAATTGATATTAGTACTACCAAAATGTGTATTGACGGGTACTGGACGTACGCAGGATATCGGCAGTCCCAATTGCCGACAAATGTGCTGTACGACGCCCAGCGGGCTAGCAACGCTGCTGTAGATCGTTGGCGGCGCTACAGTATACGCCAACGCTCCATCTTCCAAATAGCGAGGATATTTATAATGTAACATCATGCGCGTTATACGAACGAGTCCCTCCAATTGATCGTCGTGATAGAAAGCGGCCGCGTCCAAAAAACTGTAACATGCATATAGAAACATACATACATAAAGTGCGCATCAATTTTTCCCCAAGCGAGAAATACTAAAAATATAATTAATAATCATCGCCAAATTTATAAGCCAGCAGCACCTGCTTAGCTAGCGTTGAAACGTTGACGTCAGCATGTTGTTTTATATAGAAAAACAAACAAATGCGTCGTCAACAACGTTTCGTTATCAGCGTCAGGGTAATTATCTACGGTATTTTTGCTTACCCAAACATTTGACTCAACCATCTTGTTGTATCTGTTGAAAATCGTGTGCTTAATCGTTGCACAATGTGCCTATCTAAGTTTCCACAATACGCTGATAAACTATGCGACGTTATAACTAATTTAGCGACATTATCTAATACTGGCAACGGATTTGACTCGACATCCTCATCGGTTGTTATCAATCCCTGTATCACTTGCACGATGATATCGTCGCTGCGCTTCTGGTCCATGCCGAGGAATACAGTCGATTGATTGAATGTGTTATCTTGCAGATTTACGCCTTCAGCGACCTGTTCCAAGCGACTAACAATATCAGCAGCTTCAATTGCTATTTCACCCAATTGGGGCTGAAAATTTACCATTGTGTTGAACGACAATTACCAGATATTGATCATTTATCAATGATACTTACATTTCTAACGTTTTGTGCTTGATTTGATTTTGTCAGATCCATATTTTTTGTATTATCGTTGATTGTATTACTGTTGCTTTTCGGCGACGTCGCCATCGTGGCATAAAAATAACGAATTGAAATTAGCTATAAATACTTGTCAAAATTCTAAAGCACATACAAGAATCGACTTACGCGATTTCTTGAATTATCTGAAAAGATCGAGTTAATATATTGTTTCGATGCATTATTATATTTTTAAACAATTCTTATGAAATACTCGTAAACATTCATTACCATTCTATAATGTAAATCAGGAATTAAAATTGATTATTATCGGATAACGTATGTTCATTTACACAATATTAACCAACTGATTATTTAGTGCCAACACAAAAAATAATACCATAATTAATTTATTTATACATGAAAGAATTTACAATATTTAATCAATTAAACTAGCACTGATATTATTTCTTAGAAGGATAAATAATGTCCATCGGCATTTCCAATGTGTAATAATTAACATTGAATCATCATCGTAACATTGCAAGGTTGGCAATAATCAGATACTTGATTACCTAGAAGATGACAAAAACATTTGCATGTTTTTCTTCATCGTGGTTGAACGTTCGTAAGCGCCAGTGTTCACATATCTATTGATTCAAAGTGAAAGAACGTCAAATAGTGTTGGTGCTGTTTTGTATCGAAATGAACGGCTTTGAATGTGAACATCTCGCCGATTTGAAGGAGGATGATTTGAAGATTTATAAATTAATTTATACCGTCTTTGTTGTATCATCGCGCAAGGACTCCAAGTGCATAAAGGTTGTATGAAAATATAACTGTTCATCTCATATGCTAATTAGCCTCGTTCTAGCTGAGAAGTTCGTATTGTCATGTGTGCAAGCAAATGGGACCGCTGCTGCATGCGTGCCTGCAATGTGTCTTTTTCGGATGTCATAAACACATACAGGATCATATGCGACGGATGGATCATTGCTTTTCCATGGAACTAAACTACGGTCAAATCTACTGTGCAAGATGTAACGATTACATCTACACCACTAAATTTGATAATATCCAAGATGAAATTAGTAGTCATTACAAATCAAAAAAATTATTGTAAGCGATTATTAATTGATGGTTCGTTAGATTAATTATTTTGATTTATTTTAGTCCAATCAATTGGTCGTTTATGGTGATCAGCGATGAGGAGGCGAATTATCTCCAAAAAGCTGCACATCGTATTTGCATTACGCCCGATGCACATATCGGCGTGCGTGGACTGTATAATATGGGCAATACGTGTTACATGAATAGCGTTATGCAATGCTTCCTTCACACGCCGATCTTGCGCGAGTATTTTTTAAGTCAGCAACATCATTGCAAAGTGACTGTGAATAATTGTGTTGCCTGTGAGATCTCACGTTTATTTCAGGTAAAAGAATGGATACATACAGTCAAAAAATCCCGTATAACGAGTATGCTGACTCTTCTACAGTAGTTGTAATCAACCTGGCAAACGGTTAGCGGTAGTATTTGTGTAGAAAATGTCACGGGAATAGATTTATCATTTGCATTAGTGTCTTAATTAGTATTGTAATGTAGTAGGGCGATAGGAAAATTTTATTGTTAGAAAAAAAAAACACTTTTGGTATAAACAGTTTTACTACTCAGGCCTATTCACTCGTTTAAGAGTTGTAGCCTCGACATTGAGAGAGTAATAAAACCAAAAATCGATAGGTGCTGGGAGCATAATTAATTGTCACAAAATGTCTAGCAACGAAGCATCTAAGCAAAATTTGGAAATGTAGACAAAAACAAATGCTTTTCGATAATTTTATGCAAAAATATGCAGATATTACATAATGTGTTGTTAGAATTATTACAGTGGACCAACTGTTTAATTTAGGAAAATATTATTGTTAGAAAAGATACGGAAGTTATAAAATGGTTAACTACTCCGTCCCACACTCTCGTTTCAGAGTTGTGGTCTCAGCATTGAACATCAAATTAAAACAAAAAATCGATAGGTGCTAGGAACATAATTAATTGTCGCCAAATGTGTAGAAACGAATGCTTTTAGCTCAACTTGGAAATTTAGCTAAATGCCAATGTTTTTCGATAATTTTATAAGAAAAATAAGGTGTTACATGAGAAAAAATTGATTTAAATTTTTAATATTTAAAAGTGTTTGTCGATTTTGATTGAAACTGTGGTAATCCTGCAGGCAAAATAATGTTATTTGTTATAGTAGTAGAACGAAGTCAATTCTAGGTAGAATCAATATGAAAATAGATAAATATCGAAAGATTATCTATTTTTTATTTAGATACAGCAAACAAGGGACTAATAAGTCAATTTCTAAAATGAATTATGCTCGTTATGTGGGATTTGGTGGTTGTATTCAGTAAATGCTAAAATTGCTTTGTATTTTAGGAATTTTATAATGGTAATTATAATCCAGTAGCTTTAAATAATTTATTATACCTAATATGGACGCATGCCCATCATATGCGCGGCGCCATCCAACACGACGCGCAAGAATATTTGCTCACCCTCATCCAGCTAATTCATAGACAAATTAACGGCATATTCAATTCGACTGATAGTGATAATATATCAAATTGTTCGTGTATTATTGAAGATACATTCTCTGGTTATTCGCAAACGGAGTATATGTGTCAAAAATGCAAGTACGTAAAAGCTAACACATTCTAGCTGCATAGATTTTTTTTACTAATTAATAAAACGTGTTAAAATTATATAGAAATCTTACAATGAAACTAGAAAAAATATCAATACTTCCATTGAGCTTGAATGCTGATAAATCGTCAGAATCGCTCGATGATTGTTTCGAACGATTCACGAGGCTGGAGGATATTCAGGATGTGAATTGTGCGCAATGCGGCGTAACGGGCCCGTCTACGAGTGCGTCCTCACTGAAAACGGTTCCTAATATACTAAGCGTGCAGCTGAAACGCTTCGGACGCACGGAAGAAGTAAATTCATTCAATTGTGCTACAAATTAATTAAACACTAATTTACTCGATTAACTTGCAGGAGAATACGAAAATTTCATCCTTTGTAGCCTTCCCTGAAATATTTGATGCGTCGCCGTTCACCACGAAGAAGAATCATCTAATACAATATGATAATAATTATACATTGTTTGCAGTAATTAGCCACGAGGGCGATACGCCCGGTTTTGGACACTACATCGCATACGTACGACATAAAAACGATATTTGGTATTATTGCAACGATGATAAGATCAAACGTGTTACGATCGATGAGGTGCTTAAGACACAAGCGTAAGTTTTCATATTGAATTTTTAGTGCCAAATATGATATTAATCATTACAAATTTGTTTTGCAGTTACCTGTTGTTCTACTATAGAAATAAGTTACGTTATAGTTAAATCAAATTATTTTTTTATTGCTGTACCTTAATTTATTTTTATTTGTAAGGGATTGTGTTTTCTATTTATTATTTATGAAGCGTTAAGCCTATTTATAAATGTTTCTTAAATTTGCAATAACGCACAATCTTATATATTTTTTTCAAGATAGTTCTTTTTGTGATTTTTTTTGTATCTTATTTTCTAGGAGAAATTCATTTTCTAATTTATTTAGCGCGAATCTTCCACTGACACTCCGAGACTCCGAGAGTCAAATATCCTTTTTTTAAAATAAATTTCAGTACATGAATGTTTTTGTACATGGTTTTTTTAAATAGTAAAATCTTGATTTTTATTACTAAATATTAGTCAAATCACTAATTTCCTAATAAATTAATAAAAAGCGTCGCGTCTAGAGAATTAAGCGTCTCCTGAATTTTCGGTTGGTTGCGACGATTCGTTAAATGGCTGATAAGATTCAATCGGACCTAAAACAAATGTATATTAGAAGCATCTGTTCGTAATTTTAATATTTGGTTGATTCATAATTATCTGCATTTTTGCAATTATAAGAACAAACTGCCAGTTAGCAGAAAAATATAAATTCACATATATTAAACCAAAGCTGAAGTGAATAATTCAACGTTGGATAAGAATCAGGGTTTTATTGAAGGATACATTATGCAATTTAGACTTATATTAATTTGTTGAGTTCTGTCTTCTGATCTAGCTTCAGCTTCAGTTTTGGCGTTTTAATAGTTTCTATTGGAAATTTGTTATAATCCATGAAAATAAAAATCTGCGCGTAAATCATGCATCAACCTAATAGTCAACTTTGTTACTAACTTGGTTCTCCAACTTTATAAAACTCGTTCAGTTCGGAGGCGGAACAAAGAGGCGTATCGACCGCCAACGTATTATCAAACTTGGAATATTTAACTTCGTATCCCTGTCGCTCCTTATTGTAGCTAACAACCGGTTCAAACTTGTGCCCCCACAGCACTTCTGATCCGATGTAGCTGGAACGCGCCTGGGTCGATTGTCCCGTCGACTCGATCGTCCCCTCCAATATCACAACAATCTCAAATCGATCCTGCAGCATATCGGCCGCCGAGAGATTGTACAACGGCGAATTCTCATCGATGCGATGCACGATCGTCATCGGCCAGATGAAGAACAAGTCGCCATCGCATCCATCCGTGCACACCTCCAATTCGGTTTGATAGTTGCTGAGCACTTCGCCCTCTTTCGTCGTCTTGGGGCGTATCAGTTGGGCGCGAATGCTGGCGCCGATAATGTGACTCTTTCGCATGTCGCCGACGCGAAACATTAGGCATAGATAACCATCGCGCAGGCAAACGACGGCGTTGCGTGAGAATAGGAGCGTTTGTGTGCGGTGTTTCGGACGCGTCATTTTCGCAAAAACAATACCAACCATGAACGCTTGGATCATTACACCTACAAAAATTGATCGCAATTAACAGAATTAATCAAAAATAATGTGTAGAAGCACGCCAAATGAAGCTAATTAATGTATGGAATAAAACTTCAAATATCTATTAACCATTCTAGCTTGGTCAAGTGTTTTAAAGTATCAATGAACAATGAAAATAAGGCTTCCTGAAAAAATTGGATCCCAAATAGGATATTGACTTGTACTTCGCAGTAATTTCTAATGAACCGCAATAATACGAAACGTTTATTAGCCCACATGTAAGTTTTTCGGTCCCTTTTTGTTATCTTTTAACTATTTTTCGTCAATTTCTTGTAATTGTATTTTAAATATAATTTATAGATTCTGAAGCTGATTTTAAAAGTATATCCACAACTAAATCGTTGAAGTTTTCTTGCACACATCACCTACTTCTAGTGTATTTATACAATTTTTATTTCTTACCGCATATACTCTGCATGCACATAACGAAGATCGCCTCCGGACATTCCTCGCTCGTCGTCCGAAAACCGTACCCAATCGTATGCTGCGTCTCAATGCTAAACAGGAAGCAGGAGGTGAAGTCGAAAATGTTCGATACGCACGGCGACCAGTTGTTCTGCTCCTGGAAGGGTGGCAAATGCTCCGGTTCGAAATCGCCGTGCGTGCGCGATATCAGCCACCAAATCACGGCGAATCCGAGCCAGGACAGGAGAAAGCTGAGCGCAAAGGCAATGAGCGTCCAACGCCATTGCGTGTCGACGAGCGTTGTGAAGATGTCCTGTAGGAAGCGCAGCCGATGCTTCGAGATGCGCGATTGAAGGATGTTGCACTCGCCATTCTTTAGTATGGCACGACGCCGTGTTTTTCGCAAACCGTACGACCGAAAGCGATTTCTAAAAATAGTAGAAATTAGCAATTATTTGGCGACAAAAAATAATAACAAGGTTATTGTTGGTGTATGATTACGTCTGCAAATTCGTTAATTGAAATCAACAATATTTAATCTTTGTATTAGCAAAAGGCGTTTCTTTATCAACTTTTTTTTCGTCGTTCAATTCAACGCGGAATTACAAAAATAGCTGTTCCTTTTATTATAATAATACATAATCATATTAGTTATGATTATCGAATGATATAATGCAAGTTATTTGCGATGTCTATGAATTTTGACTTAATTAATCTTTTAGAAATTTAGGAAAACATAGACAATTCGTTATTTTTCCAATTCGTTGTC
>JARJDW010018766.1:0-21468 GCA_030264715.1 Adinopsis sp. GC000173 | reverse complement strand
CGTGTTAGTACACAAACGGCCGCCATGTATTAATAAATATGAAATATGTAAACAAATCGCTTATAGCGTACTTACAAGATGGACGGTGATGCGCTGATGGTGATTCGATGCACAATTCGGCGTGTTGGATGGTGTTGTCGATGACGGTTAGTGAAAGAACATAACCTCTACGCACACGCGAACGACCACACCGCCGACGAGCAACAATTCAACTGGCATTGTGTGCTCGCTCCTCGGCACGGTCTTTCGGTAAGCGGCGCGCGCGCTCGGCCACCCCATCTCGCTCGCACTCGCTGCCGCATCGCGAAGAGGTAAAGTGGATGGCAAGTGCACGTTGTTTTCGCGCTGCGCACGCGCCCTCCCTTTACTCACCACTAAAATATGGATTTTTATTCCTTCGTTTGTAATTTATACAGGTAGTGTACGTACGTATTAATTAATTAATTTGTTCATAATTATTTGGTCACCATCTATGATACATAGCGCGCCGCCTAACCGTCGCTTGTTTGCTTGCTTGTTGATTTCTGTTGATTTCCTTTGCTACGCCAACTGTGATTTATTGTTTCGAATTAAATTTATTATTGATGCATGTTTGGTTGTCTATTTATAGCATTTATAGCTTTAGCGTCCATTATTTTAACACAAACTCGGCGCATAATACATGCATTTACTCAAATACAATAAATGATAAACTGCATTAAGATAATTCACGTTAAACAATTTACGCTTATCAACGGCTTAATTTGGTGCTTTACAGCCGTTTATTAAGCCAATGATAAACAATGATCGTGCGCAGCTAAATAAAAATACATACACACATATAGTTTATTACCCCGTTTGCATTGTTTCGCTTATCATAATAAATTTACCACACTAATCAACAGTAAAATTGATTTTATTTATTTTTTAATGTGTGTAGGTTACTCAAATCCTATCTACGGACATTAGGCACGCAATCTTGCAATTTGTCCATTCAATTTGGATTCATTCGGGCCGGTGCGCGTTTCACCTTCCCCCGTAAACGAAAACATCTACCCTTAATCACAATTTATTAACCGAGAAATGTAATTATGTCTCGTATTAATAAATTAATGAATGATATTTTTATACATTTCTCTGATTAGAACATTATTGGATTAAATTTGGCAGATAATAACAGTGGCGGATTTAGCAAGCACGTTTAGGGGCCGCTATTGTTAAGGATTCTTTAGACTGTCATTGTCAGTCTAAGTAATTACACGTCGCTTTTCGGTTGTTATACATCTCAAAATCGTAAAAATGATGACAAGTGCATCAAATTGAAAAAAATTGCAATTTTTTTGAGCCATTTTACTAAATACTACCCTTTCCATCAATTGTATGTGGAAATGTTACAAAAATACAAAAAAGGGCGATAAAAATGGAAAAATACTATCAAATTAAGACTTGTTGCAAATTTTTTAAGCAAGCTAAACACTTGTACCTCTCATAATTGCTAGTAAAGACAGTAATTGAACAATCTTTTGTGAGGAGTGCATCAAATTGGTAAAAAGGAGGTAGAATGTGTAAAATTGACCACTATTATAGCGGAAATTTTCATGGTCTTTTCACAAATTTTCAACTATCTTGGGCATTTTCACTAATTACTGTCTTTCCTATCAATTTTGTTTATAGAAAGCAATAAAATGTTAAAGGATACTCCTGAGAACTGATATACTTCTACAATTTTTAGTTTTCGGGACATTTCCAAGCGAATTTTCATAATGTTTGCAAAAATTTTTTATACCTAAAAGATTTTAGAAGAAAATTGCAATTACATAAAGAAAAAGTATAAAATTTAATGTGTTTGCATAAAACGCCTCCACCTTCTAATAGTACGGTCTGTATGCAATATTGATAGTTTAAAATAAATCGACGCCACTTCCAATTTTAAACTCCAAATGTGTTTGCTATAAAATGAATTATAAGAATATTGGTATAAATTCGTATCAGGTTTATTATACAAATACCAAGACAAATTAATTTCATTAACATTCCATTTAGTAAGTTAATATTAGGCAAGTCTTCACTTAGAATTAGTACCTTTTCTTTCTCATAATAAAAAATCATAAAAGTAGTAAATATAAATAATAATCTTCAATAATAAATGCAATAAATGCAAAGCGCACTCACACAAAATGGTAAAAACGAAAAGTTTCGGAGACGATATATAAAGTAATAAATACGAAAATATACATAATAATGAAAGAAAAAAATTAGATGAGGAGCTAGTGGATAATAATAATTTGCAACTCACAGATTCAACTTAATAATTAAATTAAAAAGGCGTTATACTCCACAATTTCGTATTGCAATCCTGTCCAACCGATACCAGCGTGGCGTTATCCAACCATGCCAGACGCGTAATTTGACTTTGAGCATGAGCACCTTAAACCAATAAACAATTAGCATTATTATAATGAAATCGTACAGTGGCATCATCTACTGTAAAGTAGTACAATTACATACTTTTAATGATGAGATGCTTGGCAGGCTGCTCCACCGACCATATGATAATGTTAGTATCCAAACTACCACTCGCAACGAGAAGGGAATCGGGCGACCAGGCGACGCAATTCACCTTCGCATTGTGAAAGCCCCATTCCTGCTTGTTTGCTGGTTGATAGTCGGGAAGGGCGTATAATATCACCTTGCGATGAGCATCACATGTAACCAGATATTTATCATCCGGCGAATAGGCAAGATCAGTAATTGCGCCGAGCTGTTCTAGCTCTTTGAGTGGCACTAATGCACCGGATTGTAGCTGATAAACGTGCACTTTATTATCAGATGCACCGCCAACAGCGACATGTCCCTGCTGTGAGACGCTCACACTCGATGGCTCATAACCAATCGGCTGGCCGCTCACTTTACGATTGTTGCAGATCACCTGCAACTCCTTGACGGTGGCAGTGACGACGGTTTTTGTCTCCTTGCATATATCCATACCACGTGGCTGTGCGCCCAATTTTAGATCCTCCGGCAAGTATACATTGCCTGAAATCAATAATAGAAATAAATGATTCAACATTTTTGATTATCATTACCTTCAATGTTAATTCGTTTCAATGAATCATCGATACCGCACGTGTACAATAAGCCATCGCACGGTTTCATGGCGTTGATTTGATTGCCATGGCCAGCCCCTTCAATGCGCTCATTCTCTCCCGAGCCGGCATTCCACGACGTCACAAAACCATCATGCGAACCGGTGAAGATCGAGCTACGATCCTCGCTGAGTGTAAGCACGGTGATCGGCTTATTATGCCCCTTGATGATACGCAATGGCTTCGCTGGATTATTAACATCCAGATAGTTGATGAAGCCGCTCAGCGAAACAGACAGCAAGTGTTGGTTCTGCCACAAGCACGAGACTTGCTGGTCCTCGACGGTGTCACCCAGTTTAAATTCGGTGACGATCTGACGGGTTTCGACGTCCCATAGCTTGGCAGTTTTATCACCACTGGAGGTGAGAAGTTGCTTGCCGTCTGGGGACCATGCCACACCGTAAACACCGCCATTGTGTGCTGGAGCGCCGACTTCACCGACTAAATCGGAGGATGTGCCGTCGTAGAGGAAGACTTTGCCATCGAATCCGGCAGAAGCGAAGAGATTACCTGATGGGGAGTAACGCACCGCTTGGACGAAACGACCATGCTCCTACAAACAAATAGAATTGGATTTTCTAAATTAAACGACAAACTCAAGCCATACTAATTTATCTACTTTTTTTACACATTCATGCAAGTAAATTAATCAAATTTTATGTCAAAATGCATAAATTTGGCTTGGAAACTTTCGTGTTTTAAAAAACAATATTAATAAAATTAGCTTTGATATATTAAATTGCCAACAAATGCACTTGCTTTAAATAGAACTTAACAACCAATCAGAAACTTACTTGTTTGGTCATTTTGAATTTGAACGGCGGTCCTTCGAACACAGCAATCGTATTATCCTCCGATCCGGTGATGATTCTAAACGGCCGGCTCGGCTTAAAATCACACGAATTGATCGCCTTCGATTGCCCGGATATCTCTCCAACGGAGGTGCCCGTTTCCGACATGAATACATGTCCGAAACGTTCCCTGCCCTCGCCCACAACAACCATACGCTGATTATCCGGCGACCATGCAATATCCTTAATTGGCCCGCCAATTGGATGGAACTCATTCTTCAGTATATGCTCCTTATTGACTGTATCCCAAATGCGCACCTTACCGCTCTGATCTACAATGAGATTGTTAAAAATTGCGTTACACCTGAGCGATTCGATGCAATTAACCTCCAGATGCAATGTAGAATCCGCTGGGCGAATATTTCGCAACGTTCACGGCGCATGAATGTTCCGTGTAAATATCAGCGATGGCCGGATTCTAAAATTGTTATCAGTGTAAATTAGTATCAATATGTAAATAAGGCACGCCACTAAATATTACATCGATATTTCGTATGATGACTGAATTTCCGTTCGTGTATAAGAAATTTTTGCCTTTTGGGTCGCCTCCAAGCACAAGTGGTTGTCCCCGCTGCGTACGAGGAAGCGTTGCATAAATATTTTCTGCAAATGAGTCTATTAATATCGTTAATAATCGTGAATTGATCAACTTACTTGACGAATAAGACATTTTTGTAGGTGTGTTTTCGCTGCACAGGAAATGCCGATTTATAGTGGAAAATGCGCTTACACTTTATAAAATATTAGAAAATACCATTCGTATAAATTGTACAAATCGATTATGTAAGCTTAATATACTTATAGATAAATAATAACCGGTAAAAATGGGTGGAAAAGTTGGCACAATCAACGAATTCGATAATGTACGGTTATGTTTCGTCGGCCATATCTAATTGCCAAATAAGGCAACAAATCGTAGACGTTTGATAACACAATTTAATACAAATTTCAACAAATTAGTATGCTACATCAACAAACTCGCCCAATTTACACTAATTTATCAAATTGGAAACGTAGAAAAATTAATCAAACAACCGGCGTTTTTAGTGTGCTAACGTAGGCAACTGAGCGTACATTGATGCTGGCATGCTGCAACTAAATAGAGAAAATTCAAAATATGAATTGGAAAGTTCAAATGTGATTGTTTATTGTTCTAAACCGTCCTGATTTAAATGTATTAATCAATATTTACATCTTTACCACATCAGGGTGCACAAAATAATTATAGAATAAAAAACAATATTACAGGAATGGGACAATATCATTAAAATGCTCCAAGGGATTTATGCAAATCATTTAAAATCACCGAGTTTTGTAGTAATAGTGAGAATATTAAAATAAATTATCTGGCTTAGAAATCTGTAATATCTTGTATTTTAACAATAAATAACTGCGGTTTGGATAATCCGTGTCTTTCGATTATCTATACCGCTTCAAATCATCATTAGCTCGTATAATTGAGAGTATACTCTACGTCTATTTAAATATATTGCAATTAAATTTGATTTTTTCTTTTTTATGTCCTTACATTCTTCACATTTGTGACAATTTAAAAAAAAACTAATAAATTAAAATGGGATTCTTATATTTTCCTATATAAATTACTAGCATTATCAATCACGAGTTGCTCTGGCTCAGTAAAGATTGATTAGAATAATTTCCAGTACTGTCACACTGACCGCTGTCGAATTAACAGTCCTACTATTTTCACAAAACAACATATTTTATCAAATATAACGTCTTCTTTTAATGTTTCATATGCCAGAAACCTTTTTTGAACTATATTAAACAACTCCCCAAAGTTTCATGGCGATACGTTGCACGGTTTTTGAATTAAGGCTACTCCTGCCGAATTCGTTGCTCTCGCTCTGTTACATGTGTTCCTTAGGTGAAAAATTATTTGCGTCTAAAGCAAGCCACGAGCTTAGTATTAAAGATATTAACTTCATTCNGTATTTTTTATATTCTAATTTCGGTGCCAAAAAGGCTTTTTTCAAAAAAGCTCTTATCTACCAGCCTGGGGATGTTATTTAACTTTAATTTCTTTTTTGAATGAAGTCAATATCTTCAATGGCAAGCTCGTGGCTTGCTTTGGCGCAAATGATTTTTCCCATAAGGAACACATGTAACAGAGCGAGAGCGACGAACTCGGCAGGAGTAGCCTTAACTCCCCAAATGTAGTATATTTTATCGAAAACTTTCTATTCGGCCACGAGTAATGATTTAGATTCTCCAGTTTGAATTGATTTTGCAAACATATTGAGAAAAGTTTCACAAGAACTCTAGATATATACAAAAATATGGAAGATTTGTTTTATTCCGACAGTAAATTTAATCTTTCAATTAGGCATATGTACAGACAAGTTTGCCTGGTTTTTCTTTTTGATTTTGCAAACATATTGAGAAAAGTTGCACAAAATGTGTAAATTTACTCTATCCAATGAGCTCTTACATTAATCCAATGATTTTTACGCATTTTACATTTAAATTTAGACCCGAGAGTAAATTAAAACTTTAGTTTGGCCCATGATAAGGTTGCCGATGCATATAAAACCTTCCAGTCGGCGTAAAATTTTTTTTATAAAAAACTAAGAAAAAACTAAAAGTCTAGCATATTTTTAAGCAAATTGCTGATTTTCAGAATGATTTTCTTGCGCCTTTGATCAAAGTGTACCAAATTTGTGAATTGCTTAACTTAATTTTGATAGAATTTAAGTTCCCACCTTGGTTTGCAACATGAACAAATACTATAGTATTGCTATAAAATTCAACTAGAAAATTGTGCGAAATGCACCTATCTGAAATAGGTACACATATATTTTTCATTGTCGTGTTAGGTATACCATGATAAAAGTAAAGCGATAAATTTTAAATAGTAAATATTCGTTTTATTACAATTGCAAACACATTGTTTAAAGTATAGTTTATTTATTTAAGTCTTAATGATATTTTCATTTAGTAAACAAATAAATTGCAAATAACGTCAATTTATTTTAAATGTTTGTTATACGATTGTTTCATTCCGCTATTTTGTTAAAGCAGCATTCTATAGAATGAATGCTGAAAATGAAATCGATTGCACTTTATTAATTGTTAAAAATTGCATATTTGTAATTACATTATGTCATTAAGTTTATTAAAGTGCATTTTATGACTTTTAAGGTAGTAAAAATGTGCTTAGTCATTTTTATGGCACGATATTAAACTCTCTTTGTAATTGAAACATTGTTGGTTGCAAGCACTTTTATAGAGAGAAATATACGTACTACAGCTAATATCGTTGAAAATTCAATGCTTTCGTGATTATTTCTCATAGCAGCACATGAATCATGCGTAAATGGAAAAAAATATGACTGGTCGGGTCAATAACAATACAGTAAATTGCATTTATTGTACATAAAATGTAGCAATTTCTAAACGAATCTTATCTTCTCTTTTACTTTGTTTCTTATTTAGATTATCTTTCACATAATTACATTATATATTTCATATCATAGAGTAGTGAAGTGGAAAGAGGAGATACTTTGAATGCGAAAATATGTGAATCAAAACTATGTAAATCAAAATGCAAATTTGATGTATAAGTGAAAATTATGTATGAAATTGAAATCCAAGGATAGGTTATTTATAACATTGTAAAATACGTTAAAGACTAATTGAAAATTGAGAGGTTAATTCGTAAACTTTTTGTAATATTTACAATTTTGCACTTTATTTAAAGAGCAAATAAAGAATACTAATGTGAATGTGGTTAAATGAAAAGCATGAATAGAATTTTAAACAAAAAACTTTTAGTGGAAACTTAGATGAGTATAAGGCAAAGAACAAACTATATTTTGAAAAACTTTATTAGTTGTAATAAGGTGATGCATTGTTCAAATTTGGTTGTCACTAAGTTCTTCATGTATAGTTAAGTTCTGTCGAATGGGCGCAATTTGTTCTAGAACTTGACTCATTCATCCAAATAGTTTATCCTATATATTTAATATAAAAATCGGCAATTTCTTACATGACGCTCAGAAACACAAAAAAATAATTGAGGCGTTCAGGACTATAGGGGTTGAATTCAACAAATAATACAGATAGCAAAAAGCAAATTATCCATATTAAATCAAAGTGGAACCGAACATTTTATCAATAGATAACAAAAAAGGTCAAGCTTTCGATTTAAGACAAAATTGTCTGGATTTGACTTAGATTAATATGTATAATTTGCGTTTTTCTGATAAATGCACTTTGAGTTAAGGTGTTTGGTCTTGTACCCTTCATATATTTGTATATTTATCTAAAAAATAGAGATGAAGAGAACTAAGTTTATGTTATGACCAACTTTTAGCGTGTCGGTTACATTCGCTATGCGGATTAAACACATAATATAAAGTTATATTTTGACTTCAAACTGTCTGTTTCAGGTGCAATTTTATTAGCTTCGAAGGTGTGGGACGATCAAGCCGTATGGAACGTCGATTATTGCCAAATATTAAAAGATATCACCGTCGAGGATATGAACGAATTAGAGAGACAGTTCCTGGAGTTATTACAATTTAATATTAATGTACCATCGAGTGTATATGCGAAATATTATTTCGATTTACGTACATTAGCCGAATTAAACGATTTATCATTCCCCACTGAACCGTTAAGCAAAGATCGCGCGCAAAAGTTGGAAGCGATGTCGCGCGTAATGGAGAATAAGTATGCGGCGGAAGCGCTCAAGAATGGATTCAAAAAGTGGTCGAGTTTGGATAACGTTAACGCAAATGGTGTCGGTGTTAGAAGGAGTGTAGCTATTTTATCGTGATTTCATTATGATTATTATAATTTATATTATATACACATATTATCAAGACTTTGAGTCGTATAAATTGCCAATTATTCTAATTATTAAATGAGATTAATTACTAACAAAGCGATATATGAATGATGTAAAAATTATTTAATTTTTTTACAACCAAAGTGTGTCTAGTGAATGTATACATTTATATTATATATATATATATATATATTATCTTCTTATATATTATTCATAATATTTAATTGATTGATTAACATATTTTTATTCATTTGCGCTGGTCTTTAACCATTTTTTTCTTTTTTGTAATTTATTTCATTTTCTGAACAATATGATGATGATGATATAATATGTATGTTCTTGAATACTTAGAAAAGTATCGCTACAGTTTGAAACTGATGAACAAGCATGAACTTTTCTAACTATTTTACTGATTGTAAAGCAAACGATTATTTTTTTAATGCGATTGATTGACTAATGAAACGAATGTATTTTTTTAGCAATTTCAATGGTACAGTTAACTATTTATTTGCTTGTATGTAAATTATGTTAATTTAATACGAAATGAAATTGTATTTTAGTCTTCCATGTGCCTATATACATACTACCATACATATTTCTAACCACCCAATTGCGATAGATTGTTTTTTACTATCTTTGCGAACATTTATCGGATCTTGTGCAATTTATAGTCTTTCCAACTCTTGTCTGATAAATGTTCGCTCATTTGCTTGTAATCTTGCATTTATTTTTGAAACGAATCAAAAACTTTTACCTACCAACTTATTTCTTTACGTGCACATATAGGAAATTTTCAAATTCCACTTTGATCAGTATTTAATTTGTTTCACTAATTAAATAGGACAATCTATTAGGCCTATGATTTCATTTTTTTATTAAATAAAATAACAGCTTATGAATAGTATGTATGTAATTTTTAAATAAATTATCTAAGAGTAGCAAAGTCATGATGATTTTCAACTAAATACGAATCTATAAAGTTTAACATTTAATTTATCCAAATTGTATAATTTTTTAAGTGTAGTGTCAAAGATATTTTCTATTTTGAATGATGATTTTCGCGATTTTTAATGAGGCAGTTATTTTTTCTTAAACATTTTGGATATTTGCGTGAATTTTTTTGCGAGTTTTTCAATTTTTGTTGATCTTTGGTGTTCTCGAACTTCTTCATTATTGATGGAAATTAAAGAAAATGTGTTCTTCTAGTTTTTCGAACGATGTTGACAAAGGTTGTAAAATGTTTTGAACAAAAATTCTTCAAACGAAAAATTATTGAAGAAAAAGTTTCATTGCAAAAAAAACGTAAAACGCATGTGTATACTTAATTCATTAAATGCTACAGTTTAACTATCATTACACAGGTGGCGCTAGTATAAAATTGCGGTAATTTAAAAAATATGTCAAATTTTAAATGCCTGTAACTATTTTACTATGCAAAATACGCATGTGGGAGTAGTCGCAACGGTTTTAGAATGTTAAAATACAGCTGGGTCGTGAATTTGAGCGAAATCTATTTTTCGTAAAAAATCGCAAAAATTGTAAGGGTACTTGGCGTTTTTTGGCAAAAAATTTTTTTTTTGATTTTTTCACTTCTGACCATATCAACTCGTAGGGGATCCTAATGTCTATTACTGAGCCAAATTTGAGCTCTTTAGGTCTATTCTAAGTGGGCCGTAGGCCCATTTTACTGCCCATAATTGACCGTTATTTTCGACAAGAATTAACTTGTTTCTCTTGCAGCTTTAGGCTTGTCATCTGGTAGGGGATCCTAAAATATATCACAAGTGCAAGTTTGAAGCGAATTGCTCTATTCTAGGCAAAGTTAGAGCAAAAACAAATATTTGTAGAATTCAAATTAAATTTGTCACATTTGCACTATTGCCGCTTATGGGATGATAGCTAAACGATACAATCATATGTGTTAATAATAGACGTATGTTCACAATTAATTCCTTGAAAATACATTTAATCAAGAATGTTCTAGATTAGGTGGCGCTAATATAAATGTGGCAAAGTAATTTGATTTCTAGAAAAATTTTCTTGCAGGTAACAATGGTAGCAACTTTAAGCTTCAAATGAATTTATAAATTTGTAATGCCAACTTCTAATTCTCAAAATCACCCATAAATCATTACCAACTACAACTCACTTTAAGCTACGAAGTACGTTTTTCACACTAATAATTATTAAATTTACTTTTTAGAGACAATGAATTAATTAGCTTGAATTTATGAACATATTTTTGATCAATATAACTGTATATTTATAATTTGAAATGCAAACGAAATTATGTACTAAAAATAAATAATTTATAACTACAGTAAAATGTGACGTATTTCACACATTGTATTGAATTTAGTAACTATTAAATTTATTTATTTCGTTTGAGAAATTTAATTCAATACGCATTTCGAAAGCATTATAAAAATTAACGAATTCGTCGATATTAAAATTGAAAGTGAATTCGGTATTATTTAATTAATTGGCTCTACTAATTGTTGATGACTCAATTGACAATTCTTTCTAATCGTTTTGACAGCAAAGTGACAGTAGCTATCAACCTGAAACTTGTTATTCTTTTCAACAAAACTTAAAACTATTCGTAGATTAACATACAACAATCAACATCGATTACATATAGCTAATCATATATTAATATTAATTAAGCGTTTAATTACATGTAAGTAGAGAAATAACAATATGTTAATATCTGTAACAAAACAGAATCAAGTTAGGTACGTACAACGTACACACTATTTGTTACTGCTGAGAGCATTAAACGAATTCCACGAAGGATGCTTATCGTATTCTGTTTTGTGTTTTAGCTTTCAAGTAATAAAAATGTCGACTGGACCGTACAATTACTCGTATATTTTCAAATATATCATTATCGGTGATATGGGTGTTGGGAAATCATGTCTTTTGCACCAGTTCACAGAGAAAAAATGTAAGTAGACAAAATGGACAGCATTTGTAATTAATTCACGATTCGATTTGCTAGTTATGAGCGATTGTCCACATACGATCGGTGTGGAGTTTGGCACTCGAATCATTGAGGTGGCAGGCCAGAAAATCAAGTTGCAAATATGGGATACGGCTGGACAGGAACGGTTTCGTGCAGTAACACGATCGTACTACCGTGGTGCCGCCGGCGCCTTAATGGTCTACGATATAACGCGACGATCCACCTATAATCATCTGAGTAGTTGGTTGACGGACACAAGGAATTTAACGAATCCAAGCACAGTGATATTTTTAATTGGTAACAAGTGTGATTTGGAGGCGCAACGGGATGTTACGTACGAGGAGGCGAAACAATTCGCCGAAGAGAATGGACTTATGTTTGTTGAAGCTAGTGCTAAGACGTAAGTAGTATTTTTCAGATAGATAGAAAATCTGCCGCATTGAAATTCCCAATTAATAATTCATTTGAATGATAGTCACTGTAAACAAAGCGAATTTTTTATTCCATGGATTAATATTATAGATACGTTACTCACAGTAATCATTATTGTGTAGATGTTTTGAAGTAAAAAATTTGGAAACAAAAAATTAATGAAATGCAAATAACATATCAAAATTATAAGTAAAATAATTAGCATTATCGTTTGTTAACTTGCAATTTCAACAATTTCAGCGATAATGAAAATGTTTATATTCTAATTGGATAGTTGGATATAGTAATTAAAGATATAAACAGAAAAGCGTTAAAATTGCCCCATTAAAATGAAATTAAATAAATTCTGCCTAGTAGTTGCATTTCTTGCTTGAAGACAAGAAAATTTTAATATTTTTATCGGGTCATTCGATAAATCATGCGGTTTTATAAACTCGTTTGATTTTTAAACATTTCTAAACAAATAAGAATTTATATATTCAATTGAAGATGCTATTGGCACTCGGTAAAACATTTTGTATTAAATTATTAATACAATTTGTAAGTTTTCATAAGTATATTATAGTCTTGATCGATTTCGGTCACCAAAAATTAAAGGAAAAGACTCTGCAAATTGCTTGAATGTGTTATTAATTTAATATTACGTCTTTTTAATTTAAATCTTAATGTAACAATGTTCCTTCATTTTTATAATCCTTTCGAATCTTTTTGGCAGAATATCATTGATTTTCTTCCTAATTTCTTTGCTCATTGAGGAAAAGTACTTTTCTAGTATGATTTGCACTTTGTCTAAAAAATTCAAGTGTTTCCATTCAAATTTTTTGAAGCCTGCGGAATAAATGGTAGTCTAATTTTTATATTTGACTTTGCATTTGCTTAAACTTATTATTGAATTTAGTTAATAATTATCTTTAAAAATGGAACTATATTCCTTAAATAATATATAAAGAATGTTGATATGATAATCTTAACATGTAGGTACATAAACAATTAGAACGTAGTTTATCTCCACTACCTTTAATTTTTACAACGAACAACGAAAAAAAACTTCAATATTTATTGGATGACTCAGTATTTCAACTAGGACATTTGTACACTGTGATTTAGTGTACGTACAAAGAATGTTATGACACAAAAATATTTTTAGAAAAATACTTAATACTTAATACTTCTTTTTATAATTGTCATTGAAATTTCGTCATATACTAATCACCGGAACTTGGAAAATGTTATCATTTTTGTTTTAAATAGCAGGCTTTAAATTTTTAAGTAACTTTTTATTGCATTCTTGTATTAGTTTTGCTATACCTTTCAAGTTTTATTGTTGAATATAATATATTTTTTTAAACAAAACCGTGAAAGTTTGATGTGTATTGTAAAAAATCTATTTGTTTGCAATCGGTGTAATAGAATAATAATGAAAAGCCATTATTGACTAGATTTAAAAGTTGAAAAGCAGGACAAGCTGCTTTATACGGATGTGGAATTGATTAAAAAGAACGAGCATTTTGATGCAATTGTAATTTATCTACCTATGAATTAATAATTAGCGATAATGTCTTTGACATAGAAATGATTATTTTATGATTATCATCCTTGATTTTATTTTAATAACGTTGACAATCTATTTAATCGATAGCTTACTTTTGTAATTTATTATTTACAAAGTGTTTACAACGAAGTGTAGCTGTTTATTGCTTTCTTCCTCGTGTACTAGCCAGAATTAAATTGCAGACGCGCTGAAAAACATTAATATTATTTTGCACGACCTTGGCTGCTTTATAGCTATTATATAATTAATTCATTCTTTGAGGTCAATTAAAATTATTAAAAACGCCACCAATTTTAATTTATATAAATTAAATTCTTATATAATGTTGTGCAATTTAATTCATTTGCGTTATTACATTTGCTATTATCAGCCACATAAGCGTGACGTGTGATTAGATTGTTTCAACTTTTCACATTGTATTGGCTTATTTAAAATATCTCAAAACAATCAAACTACTTAGTCCTCATTTTTTCAACTTGCTGTTGTTGTTAGAATAATTTGAAAATTATAAAGAGTGGTGAAAATTCACACGAGGTACTTTGAAGACTTTTCTAATAATGTGATGGGGCGTGGAGTATAACAATTGAGATGTACTCGATTGCTTTGGTACTTCTTTTTAATTCCTAAAACTTTGAAATAACGTTTTCATTAACGAGAAAACAGTAATGAATCCTCAGAACGGGAAAAATGGTCATAGACTCAGAAATATCTATATTATAAGGGCTGTTAGCCCCTCTTAAATTTAAATCAGTCACTACTGCGAATATACAATTTTAATAGGATTAAAGCCAAAGACAGTACTGTTTTTACGATTATTTGAAATCAAATTGAGTTATACACAGCGTGAAACCTGTTCCTTGTTGTTAAATCAATTACGAATGTAAATTAGATACATTGGTGGTCCAGCCGCTATTGATTATAAGAGGATTGTATTACATGTTATCCAAAATATTTTAACGATAAAATTAAAGCGTTTATTTTAAACAGCAGTTTACTGTCGAATCATCATTGTTGACGTATTGAGAGAAACTAATATGAGCCATAAATCGCTGGCGGTTAGTCATCTATTAAAATTGGATGATTAATCGACTTTTTAGTAAAAAAATGTTTTTTTTTACAAGATTGTTCAACAATAAAACATGATTTACCAGCGTGTTTGGTTAAAACAATTAATTAATTAATAAGTGTGATCATTAAACATTGCTGGCACTTTTTTAGGTTATTTCTTTCTTTAAAAATTTGCAATTAGAAAACAGAAGATAGTTTGAAGAAAATCATTGGCGGATGAATAATTTAACTTTTATTTTAATAATTAATTAAATAGGATTTATGTGGAGCATATATATAATCTAATGAATTATTTTTCTGTTTAGCGGTATAAATGTGGAAGAAGCGTTTCTAGAAACTGCCAAAAAAATATTCCAAAGCATCCAGGATGGGCGACTGGATCTAAATGCGGCCGAATCGGGCGTTCAACACAAACCTTC
Organism: Adinopsis sp. GC000173; assembly: GCA_030264715.1. Classification (NCBI taxonomy): domain Eukaryota; kingdom Metazoa; phylum Arthropoda; class Insecta; order Coleoptera; family Staphylinidae; genus Adinopsis; species Adinopsis sp. GC000173. Next base: position 6,243 of record JARJDW010018766.1, on the reverse strand, counting down.
TCAGCCTGGACGTACTAATCTCACTGGCGATCAACAACCCCCCAAAGATAATTGTAGTTGCTAGTTTAATTTCATAAAATGCATACACTAACAAAAAACAAAACGAGAGGAAGCAGACAGATGATGAATTTAATTACAAAAATAAAAATGTTATTTGGTAAAGAAATTATTAATTAATAGCATCAAAAATTGATATATTATTCTATAAGAGACAAAAATCAATAATATTTATTGTTTAAATTTAAGCGAAAATAAGAATGGCAATTACTTATTAGTGCTGGTTATTAAGATACAAAAATATTGCATTTTTTTGACAAAACATTTCGTTTTCTTTTTTTAATCTACAAGTAGAATGTAAATAAAAGTATTTTTTTCATATAATAATAATTATATAATATTTGTGTACATATTTTCAAGATATTTCTTTAATTTCACTAAATAACACATTATTACTGCATAGTTTATTTCTTTATGATGAAAGTCATTCAAAAATGCAAAGAAATCGCGAAACCTAGCTGAATGTCACAGTTTTTAATAAATGAATAGTTTAGTCATTTAATTATACATACTCTATGTATGTATATTAATCTAAGATTCATAAATATAATATTATTATGATCAATTGCAATCCAAAAGGCACAATTCATGACAAACTCTTCTTGTTGAAGAATTTGCATGAATTCAGCTATATTATTATGCTTGATTAAAAAGATGATTATTATTAAGTAACAATTCAAGCTATAAATTATTTGCTTTTCAAACCAACAAAAACAAAATTGTCACTCTTATATTCTTGCTGCTTATTAAACTACACGTTTGATTTATTAACAAGATGAAAATTCCAAAATTTATTAATGTTTGTATGTGATGTAATTAATTATTATTGGATTAATTATTATTATTATTATAAATATCAATATATAGGATTTAAGTTTTTTAGTGCTTTTATTTAAAACTTGCTTGTAATATTACTGGGATATTAAATAATTAAAGGATGTTTTCCTATAAATCAACACAAATAGATTTTATTTTTTATGCAAGCAATTACTGAATATATAATTATTGTGTAGGAAATTTAGTTCTGTTTCAAATACAGATGTTTATATTAATTATATGGCAAGTTATTATTCTTATTTTAATTAGTTGTAGCAGTACGTGCACAATTCTACTTGGTTGGTGCAATATTGTATTTAACCACTTGAAAGCGCGCTTGTATAACAGTTTTCATAAATTGCAGAATTAGAAGGTTTTTGATTGATTTGCAAAGTTTCCTCGAAACTGTACTAAACAAATACACTTTTCGTAAAACCTAAAGTTTCTTAACAATTTAATTTACAAGTTGGAAGCATCAGTGATTACGAAAAGTGTGGGTAGTTTCCAATTGCTACTCCTACAACGTTTTAACCCTTTGTAATCGGAATTTTATTAAGCTTGTTTTCTACCAACAGGGAATTCTTTTTTCAGACCCACTAAAAATTTGTGTGATTTTTAAACGTTTAAAGGTGCATTTAAACTAAGGCGGCGAATATCGTCATGGAAACTTTTGATAGGTAATAATTATAATTAATAAATTTTTTTGGAATGCCATTGTTTGTAAATTTATGAAAATATTGAATTGTAATTATTTTAGGCAACCAATCATACATGTTTGTTTGAACTACAACTTCTGACTTTTGACGTCAATACTAACGCGCCGACTCGAACTACAACACATCTGTCACAAAAACCGTTACATATTCAATTCAAACATACATCGTGCAAAACATGTAGTAGAATTTTGAAGTGATAAAAATATATAAAAAATGGCTTTATCAGCGCCAAATACGCCGCGAATGATTTACTCAACGCCTCGTCGCCAAGCACGGCGAGCAGTCGCTCAGACCCCGGAGTGTTTTAATAAAGTAACCGTAGAAACGCCACAATCCATGAATAGACGTAGCTCCCGTGAGAAATTTGACCAAGAAAGAAATCTTACTGTCGCTGTCCGTATACGACCGATGAATGCTAGAGAACTGGCCTGCGTTGGGACTACAAACGTCGTGCAAGTGGAAGACAACGAACTTATTGTTAAAGTGAACACGACAAATATTCAAACTAGCTTGGATCACATATTTCAATATGACTATGTATTTTCATCCATTGACGAGCTGGACACAAACTTTTCTAGCCAGGATAATGTGTTTGATGTAATAGGACTACCTCTTTTGGAAAGTGCATTTCGTGGCTATAATGCATGCTTATTTGCGTATGGACAAACCGGGTCAGGGAAGAGTTATAGTATGATGGGTCAAAACTTCGGTGAAAGTATCGACATTGACGTTAACGCCGGAATTACACCACGCTTTTGCGAAGAATTATTTAATAGGGTAGCTGCTTTACCGCATGGAAGCTCTGCAAGTATTGAAGTTAGCTATTTTGAAATTTACAATGAGAAAATACACGATTTACTGGCAGTCAATACAAATAATCAAAAAATGCCGTTGAAAGTTAGAGAACATCCAATGTGGGGACCATACGTTGTTGATTTGAGCGTGCACGTTGTTAAATCTTACAAAGAGCTGCGTAGCTGGCTGCAAATGGGCAATAAAAATCGTGTTACTGCAGCCACAGCAATGAATGACAATTCGTCACGTTCTCATAGCATATTTTCAATAGAAATATGTTTATCTGAAGGTAATGGTGATAGCGAATCATCGCGAAGAAGTAAAGTAAGCCTGGTGGACTTGGCTGGAAGTGAGCGAATTTCGCATACAATGAACAACGATGAACGTATACGACAAGGTGTCAGTATTAACAAATCACTACTAACTTTAGGAAAAGTGATATCGGCACTAGCTGACAAGAAAATTAATCAATTCATTCCATATAGAGATTCTGTATTAACATGGCTATTACGAGTAAGTTGTTTTATTTATATCAAACTTAATACATTTCTTTAATTGTATTATAATTATTCTAGGAGAGCTTGGGTGGTAATTCGCTGACATCCATGCTTGCAACAATCACGCCAGCATCAACACACATTGAAGAGACCTTAGCAACGCTACGCTATGCATGCCAGGCGCGTTCGATTGTAAATCGCGCCCGAGTCAATGAAAATCCGCATGATAAATTGATCAGAGAGTTGCGTGCAGAGGTGGAACGTTTACGTGCTTTACGACAGGATTATGAAAGAAATACATCGACTTCATCGCTTATTAATGTGAGCGATCCACTACAACAAGAGCAGGAATTAGAAGAGCTGCGTTTGCGTTTAACTGAGACTGAGACTAAACTACAAGACGCCGAAAAGGGTTGGCAGCAGCGTTTCATGGAGACGCGTCAGAGACAGTTGAAGGAATTAGAAGAAGCAGAAAAGCGTAAAGAAGAATTGGAGTCGCATCTACGTGTTATGAAAATTAGCGATACTGAAGTGTCGCTATCGCCATACAGATCAAATTTTCTGGAAGAGTTAGAAGGCATGCTGACTAATGATAAAAATAGTGTCAAGAAAGACCGGACGTTGAGTAAAAGTGAAGTGACAGAGTCGATGAATCAAATTTACAACATTATGAATAATTTGCGACCGACCGTGGATGAAGTCGATGATAAAGTTAAACTCTTATTTGCCAAATTGAATCAGCAATTGCAGAAGTTTGAGAGTACGTTAATTAGTAATCTATCAAATAGTGCGAAAAAGCAAGTTACATTCAAGTTGTAATGAATGTTTTTTTGTCTTATTACAATGTTTTTATTTATTTTGTGATTTTTTTTATACAAATTTATTAATTGTTACTAATCGAAGTAATCTTCGATATCGACGTTAGGATTTAATAAATCCTCTTTATAAGGCGACACGTCAATTTGATTTAATATTAAATTTTCACACATCTCTTCTAAATCAGTTTCGCCGATTAGAACAGCACCTTGCAGACGATTATCATGTAGCACAAACTTTATATACTCAACACCTTTAGTCATGCGAAATAAAATCTCATAGTCGTTGTTTAACTTCTGGCCGTTGTATAAACCCAACAAGATCACTTTGTATCCGAAGAGTTGCGTGGTGTGCGTAAACAACTCGAAGCAGAAGTCTTGAAGTATTTGTTCGGATGCGAAGCTCGCTGACATGCTTTTTGCAGCATAGCAGCCCATTTGTCTTGCCTGCGTCCACAGCTTCATGGGAAACCATTGCTTTGCGTACTCCCAACTCGGCGTACAAACATCACCAGCCGCGTAGATATTCGCAATTGATGATTGCATGAATTCGTTTACTTTAACACCTCCATCATTTGAAAGTAGTAAATTTGTTGGTAATTTAATCGAATTTAAACGTGGTTCGACTCCTGTGGCTGATACAACAAAATTAGTGTGTAAAACTTCGCCATTACTTAATATTACTTCAACGGGATAGCTATTTCCATTTGTTTCATGAATTAAAATATCGGTAACTTCACTTTCATAGTGTATTGATACAGATTCAGGTAGAAATTCAGAGAGATTACCTCTAATATTTAAATGTTTATACCAATCGGGTCCTAAAGCAGCACCTGATTTCTTTGCATCATCGTATTCGTATCGCATCCGCTTGCTGGGTCCTTGCTCGGTGCAAGCTGGTTGTACTAGGCGATCTTTCACGAATTCAGCAGCACCTGGATCTATAAATGTTGCTGTGATGTGCTTATCTTTAATAACCCAATCAATTTTCGTGTTTTGTATCTTGTATGCCAGTTCCGATGCAATTCCACCATTTCCAACGATGACAACACGCTTTGAAACAGATATTCGCTTTAAAAATTCATTTACTGAATCTGTATCACGTATACCAATTACATACGGATTATTAATCGCTTGAGGTATCAATTTAGGCGCAGCACCAGTGCATAAACACAAATATTTATATTTAATTATCTTATTCGAAGTGGTGCGAATACTACATTCTTCATCCGATATTATTTCCGATAAAGTATCATTGAGGACTTGGACGTTGTTGTATTTTTCAGTTAAGTAATTCATGTGTTTTTCTTCAATGTTGAAATTGGTGAGTGTTTGTGTGATGGCATGTAAGTTGGTAACTGTTTTGACGATGGAATATTCGGTTATAAGTAGAATTGACTGTTCGGGTTGATAAAATGCTAAAGTTTCTGCACAAGTAACGCCTGCAATGCCACCTCCGATAACAACAAACGTCGCCTCATTGCTTGGGGGTATAGTACTCATCGTAATTATACTTTCTAAATGGTACGTCGTAGGTAATTAATCCAAGATCTTTCGCACGCCTCACGACAATTAACAGCTGACCGTGTCTATGCTGACATAGTCCTGTTTTACTATAGCTTAAAATACTGCCTGTGTGAGGGCAGATAAACTGCTTCAGTAATTCTGTATTCTGTTCATGTAGTACTAAGTATTCATCTCTGCATATTGGGCATGGATTTCCCGTCGATATCTGGTCGTTTCTGATGCAGCGCCTACGCGTTTTTTTTGGTGCAAAGACTCCCTTATGGTTACGTCGATACGGTACCCAAACTGGTTCTTCGCCGTACGTTTGTTTATAAGCAGAGCTCTTCAAATACTTTATACTTGTTTCGACCGGAATGACTTGACTGCGATCTTTTGTAATTCCTTGCACATGGATTAATGATTCGGGCGGTTTTAATGCCGCAATCACACTAGTGGTGTGTAGCGAACGACTCCAGTTAGTTTTGTACACAATGGTTCTTAAAAGACTATTTACCGACATTATTTAATAGTTAACCTCTACACCATGAACACGAGAGTAAACTGTCAAAAGCGTTGTAAATGACCTACTAGCAAACTCAGTCCGACTAATAATAAGAAATTTAAATTATTATAAGAGCCATGAACGAGAAAATGCGTGTGTTTTTTACAAATGTAAAAATAAAATCAAACAGTAAAATAAATTCACTGAGAAAATAAGGGAAAACCTGATTTGTCCTAATTTTAGTTCGTTTGATTTCGTTGATTCTCATACAACGTAGGTCTAAATTTCTGTCTTCTTCTAATACATTTAAAGTACTACTAATTTCTAATATGTTAGATCTATCTCCGTCCAACACATTAATCCTACAAAGTGAGTGTGATGGACTTACGAGTATTAGGCTCGGTTAAGAGAGAAAGCGTATGATGTCAGCTAGTAACTGTCTGTATTGCGATTGGTTAGAAATTTTTCATTCCTTGCATTGCACGTTACAAATTTATATAAAACATTTACAGAGTTTTCGGCGTTGTCTGATTTTGTGT
>JARJDW010018761.1:0-10507 GCA_030264715.1 Adinopsis sp. GC000173 | reverse complement strand
ACAAAGAGGGGTGCGGGGGTATATTTTTTTACACTAATGTATTGGTTCCTTGGCATGATTTAATTTTTATAAGAAACATTTTTTTGTAAAGTTCATATTTTTCAAGATATTTCAATGTCTCACGTTAAAAAAAACACCCGGTATAAAAAAAGCAAATAAAAGTTTAAAATTCTATAAATCTTTATTAATTCTTAACTTTATAGAAGTTCTTAAACTGTATAATTTTCCAATTATTCCATATTTGTTAAAATTCATTAAATGTGTTGTTGCAACCTACGTTTTTAAACAATTCCATCAACAATAAATTGTCGTTTATGTAATTAATTTGTCTAATTTGTTTGCTAAACTACAGCAAAATAAATTAATATTTTGGGGAAAGTGAAGCACTAAAATATCTCCTATTTTTTTTACTTAACTTTAATTCTTTACTTAACAATTTTTTATATTTCTAAAAATTCATTATAGTTGCAACTCTTAAAGTAATAAAATTTAGCGTAATTTGTTTGCTAAAAGTGCAGCAAAATAAAGCACTAAAATATTTCCTGTCTCCTTATATTTTAAGTAAAAAATCATGTTCAAAAGCAAATATAAATATGAATTGGCTATAAATCTTATTTAATTCTTAACTGAAACAAACTTCCCAAACTGCACAATTTCTCAATTATTCCATATTTGTCGAAAGGTTGTTGTTGCAATTGACGTTTTTTAAGAAATTTTATCAACAATAAATTGTCCTAAAAATAATTAAATCATATCTAATTTATTCGCTAAAGTACAGCAGTAAAATATTTCCTACTTTCTTACTTTATTTTGAAATCTTGTTTAAGCAAATATAAATATGAATTGGCTATAAATCATATTTAATTCTTAATTGAGGCAAATTTCCAAAACTGCATAATTTCCCAATTATTCCATATTTGTCAAAATTCATTAAAGTTGTTGTTGCAACTGACGTTTTTTAAGCAATTCCATCAACAAGAAACTGTCCTTAAAATAATTAAATTATGTCAAATTTGCTTGCCAAAGTCGATCAAGGTTTTTTAAAACCCGGATACCATAGTAGAAACATTCAACATTCAACACTGCGTTTAACAACAGCTTAAATGCAAGCAATTACTGAAATAAATAAAGTACTGGATGTTTGTTTGTGTAATTCATCCAAGCCATTTCTTTCGAGTACATACAATCAACGATAATTTTAGCAAAATAAGATTTTCTACGTTAATCATAAATCTACGTATGTATAAAATTTATCGTTTATTTTTTAATCAGGTTTCCTACTTGTTACAATTTCCGGTTTTAATATATACGATATGCATAAATTCCTTAAAAAGAAATTTATTTAACACATGTTACATTAACGTCTATCGTTTATTAGTGTCTAATATTAGAAAATCACAAATAAATATGTCAATCTAAATTTATCAATTGAATCAAGAAAGTGTACATACGAGCAGATAAACGTTGACAACAATTTCATAATTGTACATACAACTTCCGTCTGTTTATTTTCAATCATCACGGTTTAATTACATTTAGTTTAATTAATTTTTTTCTAATAGTCTATAGCTACTGTAATAACTTGAAATCTAGCATGAATAATGTTCTCAATGAATCAAGAAATTGCTTACAAATTATTGTAATCTCTAAATGTAACACTTTGATTTAAATAATTTTATGGTAATACCTCAAACTATAATTTCCGTATTCGGTAGCAATTTAATATAAAAATATATAAAAGACAATTCACCCATTTTTATTCGAGTTCCTCCTCCTGTGTGCGCACATTTCTTCATTATCTATACAAAGTATTTAAAATACTTTCATGATTAATTTAACTACGCGAACGCACGACAATTACTTCCTTACGTTTCGTGCATGAATAAAGCTGCAACCACTACACATAAATCAGATTTAATTAAATTGATTAGGATATTGTTGAAATGTATAAAAACATGCAATCTGGCAAATCTTATGAGGAACACACACTTTATTACTCTATTAATTAAAAGTTTTATAGTATAGCGAATAAAAACGTTATGTACTTCAAAAACGTGAATATTATCAAAATAATTATTCATTACGAGGCGGCTTAGCTTGTTTGTCTAGAAACGTTTAACAACGATTTCTTTTTAATTGCCATTCCCAAATTAATAATTTACATTTTGTGATAGTAATTGGAATATAATAGCGTAATAAACAATAAAATGATGATAGATAATAATAATAAGTGCGAGCTATAAATATCGTTAAGACTTCAAAGCTTAACGTGATTTTATTGTAGATAGTAAGTAGTTTCTTGAAACGCTGCACCCATTTTTCGTATTACTTTTCGATAAGGTCATTTATTGTGCGTAAATTTGGACCAAATTGCATGTGAATTATGCTTTATTATTGTGGTGAAAATATCATTTTTAATCAACAGCCAAATTGCAAGAAATGAATAAGAGAAAAGTAAAATTGTAATAAAATAAAAAATAGCGCTAACATTTAAAGTATAATATTGTAGTAAATAAAAATATGAATTAAGTAATATAATGAACAATATTAAAAAAATATTAGCAGAAAATATTGAATTATTGGGTTGCAAAATTTTTTATGTAAAAAGGTTTTTTATGCTATTTCCCTGCAACTTCCAAATAACTTTTTATAATTTAAGTACATACTAAGTAAATTGTAGACTAAAAAGATTTAGAAATACTGGTACATATAGTAATTATATTGAATATTATTGATGCAACTTGTTGAGAGGGAAAAAAAATTAAATTTCTAAATTGTCACTTAAATTGCTACAAAATCTTTGCAATTAATTATAAAAGTCTGCAATAAATATTGTAAAAATTGTGTCAAACATGTGAGTTGTTAGTAAAAAAATATAAGATATATTTGCCACACAAAATTAATTAGTAGTTTACTTTACATAAATTCACTTTCTTTCCAGAGTAGATGCTTATTAAATAAATTTTATTACTTATTTAAACTAATTATAATAATCTCAGCCATCATATATGTATGTAAGACATGATTGAACCATTAATTAAACAGAACAGTGTTTAAACATTATCTCTCGTTACATAATGCGATAATAAATTACACACATCTTCGTATCGGTATCTCCGAACAATAAATTTAACAACATTGCCAAACTAACCTAGAACATTAAATGAATAATAATTACCAAGCGTATTAAGAACAAGTTTGTAGTCAATATCATAAGCTATATTAGAAAAGTGAATGTTTTTTTTTTCATAAACGTTTATTGAGCGCGTTAAATTAGAAACTAATTAATTTGCATTAGAATTAGAATTATACAGCTTCTGCATATGCATAATAATAAAAATTGTTTGTTTATTCAGAAAATTAAATTCGATTATTGTTACATTGTATAGGAAAATAATAAAAAATATATCCTTGAATGTAAGAATGTTTAATTATTATTAATTGACATTTCCTCATAGGTAACCAACAGAGTGATAAATAATAAAAAAGTAGACTAAATAATATTTTGATTTAAAAAAAATCTAGGTGAGCAATCTAATTTTCTAATCTAGCGAGAAATTATAAATTCCATCAATAATAAATTTTAATATTTTGCCATATCTACGTCAAAATATCATAAATATGCATAGGTGCGTTTTTTTTTTACTTTACATTAATTAACGAAAATTTTATGACATGTAAAACTTGTTCCGATGCTATTTTATAAATACGACGACTTTATTACAGCCGAAAAAATCGTAAATCAACTTGAAAGTTTCAACAAAGGAAATGTGAAATAATTTATAACCGTTTGCTTGCTTTAAAATAAACAATATATTTATGAAATAAATAAAAACGTTTAATTCATTCCTTCCTACGTTTCACCTGCTTGATATTTTTGTGACTTTTTTATAGGCTAACTTTCTTCCTAAACCATATTTATATCTGAGCACTTTTAAATATTCAATTGAAATCTTATTTGAAACAAATTTCACTTATTGTATGATAGACAAATTGATTATTATTAATCGGTCTTGTATATTTAAATCTACTTAAGTAAGCTATTTTAATCAACAGTCAATTTTCTAAGCGATGCATGGTGCATTTGCATAATTTATGGCGTAAAATAAAATAAAATTGTTGTAGCGTTAGAAAGCACTTGCCGATAAAGTTTTGTCTTTGAGCGAAACGTTAATTATCAATAAAAAGGTGATGTGGGCAAGTGGATGATAAATTTGCAAGAACGCACTTGGTGAAGTGAAACTTTGCTGTAAGAAAGTCGAGATAAAAAAAACGGCCAGTAAAAAATAATAAGCCAGAAAAAAATAAATATAATACCGATTGCAATCGGTTAATTTTCAAGCCACATTACGCAATAAATTTTATGGTAGAATAAATTTTATTTACTTATCGTAAATGTATAAAATTTGACTTCAATTAATTGTTGAAATAAAATGTAGCAAGTCAACTGGGATCTTTGCCATGTTTTCAAGGTAAAACACATTTAAGAAAATTGTAAAAAAAAAAATAATTTAAAAAATGGACATCAAGTAAGGATTTAAAGGACATTAAGTGTTTTTAGGAAACAAAAGAAAAATTATTTAGAAACTTTAAAAGAAACCATGAATAGATTAAAGTTTTACAATTTCTATAAGTTGTTGGTAAACAATATTTTATGGAAAATAATTAAAATTAAATTTGACCTATTTTTATAGCATTTGTCAATTATTTTTTTTTGCAAAATCAGAAAACATTTATTTATTTTTGTAATAACATTTTTGTTAACATAAATATTTCCTGCCTTTCAATTTACTTAGTTAAAACAAGCTATGAGCACGTTAAAATGTATTAATATTTATTTATGTAACAAAATTTTGTTAATTTTCAAATTTCCTGTCTTCTTATTTTTTAAGCAAATATAATAAATAACGTTTATAAATTGTAGGCAATCTTATTTAATTATTAACACTATAATTAATGATTTAATAAACTAACTAAGCAAATTGCACGTTTAAACTGCATAATTTCGCCAATTCCAACAATTTTCTCAATTTTGAGTTGCGCAACAACGTATCAATCAATTAGATGCCTAATTGATTTCCTGATCGCCGCCAACAAAATTTCTACGTGAAGCTGATCTAAAAACGCTTCAAGATTATCTTGGAAAAAATATCTTAATCATCTTATCAATCTGAATTGATCGCTTAATGGGTACTATACCAAAAACATGTTATGTTGTGTTTTTTTATGTAACCTTTGCCAAAATGAAAAAAGCTAACCTTGCTCTTTTATGAGTGGACACGAGCATTGGACATTAAACCGGTCGCTTTTTTTTAAATGTCAAATTACATAAACTAGATCCTTCTTAATGTTTAATATTGTGTGTGGTGTGCTTTTGTTTACATGCTGGTAGTGGCAAGGCGTTGGCTAAATGTCATCAAAATACCCACAACAATTAAATTAAATACGTTTGTATAGTTGCTTGCTATACGGTTTCTTATTATTGTTTTTAGACTACTTTGTTGATATTGAATTCATTTATATATTAACATTCGATGATAATTCGAGCGTCATGCTTTTGTTTTTCGTGCGGGCATGCATAGGCGTTGGTCAATCCTAGCGCGAGCGGATATTGCTCAAAAATTGATTGATTAAAACGACATGATAGAATATGAAACAAAAGAATTATTCCATTTTTTTGCACCATTTCGATTCGATTTTTTATGATATTGTAATTTATGCGCTGAATGTTGAAATTACACCATGTAGCAATGACAATTCGTTAATGCTTCAACAATTCCTCAACCATTTCATAGTCTAGTAAATGATAGCGCTAAAAGTTTCATTTCTGTCCGAAGGAAATATATACAACGAAAAACGTAATGGTTTAAGTGTATTATAGTTATAAATAATAATAACCTACATAAAATTTTATCAACTTTACGCATCTGTAACGAAAGCGAAATATAGCATTCTTGCACATTTTTTTTAAGAACGTTGGTAATAAAACATGTATGCCGCAGTATATAAAAACATTAAATTATGTTAATTGTATGCAATATGCAACAGCATCAATCAATCAATTCATATATTTTGTATTATGATGATTAATTAGTTATGAAATTTGATGTGGATTGACTTCAATAATTGAGAGTTAGAAAATGGTGAAAGTATCAACACACAAATTAATACGATTTTTTTTTTCAAACCGAGAATTTTTGATGTAAATGGATGATTGGACATAAATAAATAAATAAAACGTGTGGCCACATTTCATTTATAAGTCAGTAAATTTCTTTTCAATTTTATTATCTACCATTTAAAATTGCATTAGCGCAATTATTTTAAAGACGCTTTCAAGGTTTAACATTTTCGAGAAATGGCAAACTGTGTGTTAATTAGTTTTTTTTTGGATTAAATATAAAATATCTTTAAGGTTTTCAATGTTTAATAAATTATTCTCTTTTTTGTCGTTGTCAATACTGGCAGTCATTACACGAAGAAAACGCTGATATGTAAAGTTATGCTGAGTCATTCAAGACAAATAATTTCTAATGAAAATGTTATAAAATTGACTTAGATATAATTGAATAGGATAAATCTTATATATTTCTACTTTTATATACTTAAAGAACACGAAACATTATTTAGGACTTATTTAGGAAGGAAAGATATTTGAAAAACTAACAACGTTTTAAAAATAATTTTCTAGAAGGAACTAGAAGGAATACAAATCAAATGGACATTAAATTTTAATTAATTCATCATTAGGCAATTTGACATACTTGAAAACGAAGTAAACCACACTTGCTTGTTTTGGCTTACAAAAACATGATTTTGTTTTTGAAAACTATTGTAACACTCTTCCAAAATCAAACAAATGATGAAGTCAATTATTTTCTATCTTGACGTTGTTGAATATAAATATTTAAAGAAGGCACATCAAGGTTTATCGAAATGATGACATGTCTTCCAAATCCAAATGGCTCAATTACTTTGCTTGTTAAAACAATTTGATGCAAAGAAAACTAAAGCTTATAAATTACACACTCGTTACATTCACAAATTTATCGTGACATTTTGATCTGGAATATCGATTTTTTAAACACCTACATTGAATATGCTGCTTACATAGTAGATAGATTGTGTTATTAAATATGAGCAAATAGTTTCAATAAATTTAAAAAGTTTAAGCGGCCGTAAAATTAACACAAACGTATCTGTAGGGCACGCTTAAATCACTTATATATACAATCATTTTAAAAAAATTATATTTTTTCTATGGGAAAAATTACATGCTGCTACATGAGCAACAGATACATGATAATTAATATGAAATACATTAGGTACATTGGCGATACTTTCACTGACTGTGTAACGATTGCTATTTTATTTAATAAAAATTTAATTAATCCAATTCCATTTTATTACTATATTGGGAATTATTTGCTGGATCAAATAATAATAAGTGTTGCAAATTACTAGTTTACGTATTTTGTTTCGTTTTGTCATTCATTATCCAATTTTGAGACGTTTGCAACTTTCTTCCAAAGTGTACGTTTTATAATAAAATTGATATTGCGTTTATAAGTATATAATAATACGCTTCTAATACAAAACGAATCCGATTTCATAAAAAATTGAACGTTTAATTTATTATTGAAATATACAATATAATTTGCGGTAAAATCTATAAATATAATAAATTCTTATTTAAATTGTTAAGTATTTCCTGTATGCCTTTTCAATCATGAGATTATTACAATATTGGTTATTTTTGTTTCTGCATAAAATCATAATTAGTTTCCATCAAAAATTTTTCAAAAAGGTCGTTTACACTTCCGCCAATTTCCGGTTTAAATGATAATTGCACTTTCCAATTAACAGAAATCTTTACGTAACGTGTTTATAGCAAAACGTTTAATTTGCTGCTAATAAAAATCTATAGCATGGGTATATAATTTACTTTTTTGATGAAATAGAGTTTTTAAGTCATTGTGCAAGTGACACCAAATCGAAGTAAATTACAGCAATTTTATTTAATAAAATACTCGCACTTGTAAGTTTCTATTTTTTGGCAATTCCACATACTTACATACATAGTATTTTAATGATTTTGCAATTAATTTTTTATTACTACATGCAAAACCGTTTATCGCTTCGTTTCTAATAAAACAAACAAAACCAATTGTCGAATCAAAAAACCAATAATAAAATGTAATGTTGTGGGTGTAGATACACCAATTTTATTTAACATATAAGTTAACGTGCACTATTATTACATAATTTATAATAAAGCCATGCCATTGTTGTTAATTAACAAATTATACAATTTCCAAAATTATAAAAGCGATTAAACTTTCATTACTAACGTGCAGAATTATTTAACATCGTTTTGATGATTTTTATGGTGTTGTGATTTTAATAAATCAGCTTCTATTTTAAAATTTTAATTAATGTTGTGTCTGGCTGTATGTATGTACTTAGATATTTACTTATACTTGTATTTATTTATATAAATTAATGTTTACTTAAGTATGTACATATAATACAAAAGCAATTTCTATTTTTTAAACGACTACCTATAATTTGTAAGTACCTACCATTCACAATGATATATCATTGATTTTTTTCCACAAAATTTCTAAAATTGCACAAATAATAGTTTATTATTGTTTGTACTGTGATATAATTATCAGCGATGTTAAATAGAAATTTGAATACTTAAATAAGACAGTTTATTATGTATTAGAAAATCTGCCAATTCTCGTTTCTTTTCGTTGCTGCAACATTGCATTCTTCCATAGAAACAATAAATTTAAATTTTAAATGCATTCTTATTACAAACTTTCATAAATAAAGTGTAAATAGTATATTCATTTTTTGATGCATGATTTTATTCAAGTCGATTACGTCTTGGAGGAATAAAATAAGGTGTAAATTCTTAATTATTATGTCGTTATAGAAGCAACAACAACATCAACACTTTCATATATTTATATAGATTTCTTTCGCATTCAAAAACAAAATGATTATTTTGAAATTATATTATAGATTTTTTGTAGCTGGTAGTTTCAAGTTTAATTGTATTTATACATTGTTTTATAAAAATAAAACCTGTAAAACAACATTAAGTTGTTAAATTGCCATTTACGATGGAATTTCAAAAATGACACATTTTGGTAATTTTACATATTATTTTTAAGTAAGCACTATGTAATTTTATTTTCTTGTTTTCTTCACTTACATTGTCATGTAGGTTTTATGCGCATTATATTTAATTCAAGTAGCTCTACAAAATTCTTACAATGTCTTGATAAAAAAAGCATTTTTGTGGTTATAATAAACAAACAAACACGTTTTATATTTTACATTGTTGATTATTTTATTATGCATGTATTCATATTTAAATAATCTTGTTGTATTAATATGTATAATAAAACGTAGCCTTTCGGATTATTATTGTCTCTAATGCTTGTAATAATTATATCTGTGCGATAATAATAAAACAATAGGTTGCTTTTTAAGTAGATTAATTGTTTCTCTAACCGATCTCAATTATGTACTCCTGATAAATAAATAACCAACATACAATATATACATTTAATACAGCTTAAATGTAGGTAATATTTGAACACTGTTTACGTAACCATACTATACATTTTTATTTCTTTACATTTCATAATCATAAGAGGTTTGGATTTATTTTCAAATATGTATTGTCGTGTCACTTGACAAATCATCGACTTTTTATAAAGGCAGAAGAAACAAGTGTAACAAGTTTTAAAGTAGTTATATAAAATAAATAGTATTATGTAGCCGTTTGCATTATCATAAACACTAATACCCGCATTATATTTATCAATAAAGTAACTTTAACACACACCTTAATAAATAATTAAATTAATTGCATTGTATTTGTTAAATACTCAAACCAGAATCAAGTTAGCTATAATATTGACGTAAGTATAAAATGGATTTTTACTCTTCCGTATTATATAAGAAAGAATCGAACTCGTTTTCGAATGCAGCAAGTTGACAGATCATACATTTTTTTTATTGAGAAAGACGAAGCAAGTGCAAGTTCTTGAAATTGTAATACATGCCAAAAAATATTATTCCTATTAAACATCAGCCTTGTGCATTTAAATTACATACTGATATTTCCAGGAATTTTGCAATGATTAATAACTTGATTATTAGTTGTAGCATAGATTAAATTTTAGTCGTTGCTTATAATTTGAATCAAATTATTTTGACACCTTCCAAAATAATTATATTAAAGGAAGTGAAATCCAAGATGAATGTAACACTAATATTATCGATACTTAGATTAAATAATTATGCAATCATTTTTTTAATCAATGTGATTCCTTTCAAATACATTTCAAATTTGTCAAGCATCAAAAGGCTGTTCATTATGCACCAATCAAAGAAGTCGACTAGCAATAAAAATTCTTTGATGCAAAATACTTATTTAAGATTACGCAGCGAGGTGATTATAAAATTATTAATTTAAAATAGCCTC